>JARKHS020036490.1:0-130621 GCA_030143305.2 Amblyomma americanum | reverse complement strand
CTGCAGAGGTACAGTCGCCACATGAACATTTTCACAGAACAAAGTCAGCTCCATTTTCTTGCAGACACCACGTACGGGCTGCTTCACTTTGACAGTGCATCACTCTGCTGCATATTTTAGGTGCAAAACATGCAGACAAAGGTTTCACTACAAATTTTTGTGCCTAGTATTTCACCAGCAAGGGTCTTCCTCCACAGATATCCACCAAACCCCAATCGTCTGATTGGTGTTTGGGGTATGGTTCAGCTATGGGCTATGAATGCTCTGACTGCTCTTGAATGAAACTGAGAAGCAACAGATCTAGACGCCGTGGTTGCCACATTACTTAAAATAAGGACTAGTTGCTCAATTCCTTCCTGGCCATCGTAATGGTCCCCAGGCATATTGTGGCACATTCCCTACTAGGGTGATTGGCCAAGAACCAAAAGTCACAGGAAGGCTTATCCCCAATCCAGCTTGTAATCACCAGGTCATGATTTTGTCAACAGGATGCAACAGGTAGATGGGCGCAGCAAAAACTGAGAAGTGGGTCTAAGATTACGAAAAGCTGAACCAAAACCTTAATTTGTTTCACGGTTCTTCTATTCCTTTTCGTGTTTTATGTTGCCGCCAGCACATCATACACATCGGCACGACAGTTTTGTGCCCTTGTAGACGCCCTAAATGTAACAAAATAAAGCCTAGCTCGCTAACTATTCGTTACCACAGGTAAGTTCATTTAAAAGGCCGCGCTAAACCCGAGAGCGAGCATTCATAGTCCGGCAAGAAGTGTTATTAAAATCAATAACACGCCAACTAGCCTGGTTGTGCGTACAGCTTCCTTGTCAAAAATTCAACCACTCGAAAGCAAAACATCAAGGGCACACTCCGAGCGCGCACGGTCGCAAAGTCCGAAACAGCCGTTATACGCAAATTTATTCTAAAAGCGACAGCGTACCGCTACCTGTTCTTTTGAAATTTCCACCTGCGCTCAACGGCTCTCATTTACAGAGGGCTTGCTGTTGGCTTTCCAGAAAAATAAAGCAAAGCGAAATACCACGAAAACTTACCCAGGAGCAGACCATCCATGTCAAAAAGCACGTGCGTAACCGGTTTGAAAGCTGCCTTTGCATCGGCAGACATGCTCGCACTTTCCTTTGATGCTGCCCTGATCTTAGTGAATGGTTACTGAGTGCACATCCGAAGGATGTGGTGTGCTAGCGTGAACAGCTTTCGTGACAGCGGTACTTGTAAAAAAACGAGCCAAACAGCCCGATCACTTTCGCCGGTACTCAGATGGATTTGTTTACGTCTTGTTGTGGCTTGTAGTGATTGTTGCATGAAACGCGTCGTCTGCTATATAGCCTGCGGCCTACTGCCTGAAGTTGCCTCTTGCAATTTCACCAACAAGCACCCACTAAAACTGTGCAAATCGGTGTACACAGAAGTTAAGAGTTATAAGTGAATGATAATAATAATTGGTTTTGGGGAAAGGAAATGACGCAGTATCTGTCTCATACATCTTTGGACACCTGAACCGCGCCGTAAGGGAAGGGATAAAGGAGGGAGTGAAAGAAGGAAGAAAGAGGTGCCGTAGTGGAGGGCTCCGGAATAATTTCGACCACCTGGGGATCTTTAACGTGCACTGACATCGCACAGCACACGGGCGCCTTAGCGTTTTTCCTCCATAAAAACGCAGCCGCCGCGGGCGGGTTCGAACCCGGGAACTCCGGATCAGTAGTCGAGCGCCGTAACCACTGAGCCACCGCGGCGGGGCTTATAAGTGAATGCATTACGCCTTTTGTGTAAACAGACAAAAAAATGAAAAATTGGTTTTTGAGGAAAGCAAAATGACGCAATAACTGCCTCACATATCTCGCTGGATACCCGAACCAAGCCGTAAGGAAAGGAATAAAAGAGAGAAAGTGAAAGAATAAAAGAAGAGAAAGGTGCCGGAGTGACTGTGGCATACAACGCGTCGTCTGCTAGCCTGCGGCCTACTGCCTGAAGTTGCCGTTTGCGATTTCACCAATATTCTCTATTTGTACATGGTTTATGGGGGTTTAACGTCCCAAAGCGACTCAGGCTATGAGGGACGCCGTAGTGTATATTTCGACCACCTGGGGTTCTTTACGTGCGCACTGCTATCGCACAGTGCACACGGGCCTCTAGAACTTCGCCTCCATCGAAATTCGACCGCCGCGGCCGGGATCGAGCCCGCATCTTTCGGGCCGGCAGCCGAGCGCCATAACCACTCAGCCACCGCGGCGGCTATTTGTACATAATGTATATTACCCTCTACCCCTATCCTTCCTTCTTTCCCCATTTCTTTCCCTCTCCCTGCCCTTTTATTCCCGCTAGTCGCAGCTCAGGTGCTTCAAGTTTTCGATGGCAGCAACATCTTTTCCATTGTTATTTTATTAATAATTACAAACAACATTTCACCGCCAAGGCCACTATTCAAATCGGTGGCCACAGAAGCCAAGATTTATAAGTGAATGCACTGCGCCGTTCGTGTAAACAGAAAAAAAAATGAAATTAATTTGTAGTAGTAGTAAGTGTTTAATGTAAAATTAAAAACAAAAAGGAAGGTAAAAGATTTTTGCTAACCCCAGCATCTGCCATCACTACGGCGGCGGCACCTGAGCTGGGGCAGCGGAAATATAAAGGATAGAAATGAAAATTGGTTTTTGAGGAAAGGAAATAGCGTAGTATCTGTCCGGCGGACACCTGAACCGTGCCATAACAGAAAGGATAAAGGAGAGAGTGAAAGAAAGGAAGAGGTGCCGCAGTGGAGGACTCCGGATTAATTGCGACCACATGGGGATATTTAACGTGCACTGACATACAGCACACGGGCGCCTTAGCGTTTCACCTCCATCGAAACGCAGCCGCCGCGGTCGGGGCAGTTTGAAGATTTTTGAAATTGGTTTATGGGGAAAGGAAATGGCGCAGTATATCTGTCTCGCACATCGGTGACACCTGAACCGCGCCGTAAGGGAAGGGATGAAGGAGGGAGCTGAAAGAAGAAAGGAAGAGGTGCCATGGTGGAGGGCTCCGGAATAATTTCGACCAACGTGCACTAGTTGACATCGCACAGCACACGGGCGCCTTAGCGTTTCTCCTCCATCGAAACCCAGCCGCCGCGGTATGGTTCGAACCCGGGAACTCCGGATCAGTATAGCCGAGCGACCTAACCAGCTGACCAACGGGGCCGGTGAAAAAAAAAAATGAAAATTGATTTTGAGAAAAGGAAATGATGCAAGAACTGTCTCGCATATCTCGGTGGACACCCGGAACCGGGCCGTAATGGAAGGGATAAAAGATGGAGTGAAAGAACAAAGGAACAGATGACATAGGGAAAAGAAAACTGGGTTGTGGCATAGAAAATTAATGTGGATTAGCTAATCCAGGATATACAAAGCGAAAGATGTCGCGTTCAGTGTGTTCATTGGCGTTGACAGTGTTCTAAACGGCGATGGATTTGAGGAAAGGAAGGGCGCATAACTGGCTCTCTGGATATATGGGAGGGAAGCCTCATTCTTGCTTTGATAGATGTGGCGGTGGTGAGACAGATGTGGCCTGAATGCATTAGCGCTTACAGCGTTGTGGCTGACATGAGGCACAGCAGCAATAGCTAGGCCGTAGCGTTCATTTGGTGATCCATCTCTCGCGATCAACCATTAACTGCATATGGCAGGGAGGGCACGCTGCCTATCCAGTGTGCAGAACGCAGATCACGCTTTTGCAGTTGGACACCAACGCCAGCTGTCAGCTCACTTGTTTTGTTTGGTTGTTGAGGAAAGGAAATGGCACAGTAACCATCTCACATATCTCGGTGGACACCCGAAGCGCCCCTTAAAGGAAGGGATAAAGGGATCTTTAACGTGCACTGACATCACTGACATCGCACACACAGCACACGGATGCCTTTTGCGTTTCGGCTCCATCGAAACGCGGCTGCCGCGTTCGGGTATCCCAGCTCAGTACATGAGCCGGAGTTCCCAGGTACGAACCTGACCAGGCGGCCGCGTTTCGATGGAGGCGAAATGGAAACGGCGCCCGTGTGTTCATGTAAAAGGTCCCCCTCGTTTTTCTGCAACGATGCGGCCCCCATTGCACCACTTGCCGAAGTGGATATCGACACGGCACTGCAATATCGATGCACTGATCGATGTCATGTTGACGTAAACAGATTGCCTCTGTGGCATAGTATTGTCCAGTGCTGGCAGAACTGGGAAAAACAATGAATCATGTTAACTAGTAGCCTGGTTAACTATATCTTAATAACTTTTGAGCTATTACAGATAAAGCCCTGGTTGCAACTAGAGATTTATTAGCAGCTTATGAACAGTAGCCATTTCACTGTTTAGAATTTCAAAAACACAATTACCCTCAGTGCTATGGGTTTACAAATTTCGGCAATTTCACTTGCCATTCGAAATTCGCCTGGCAGTGGCGCGCGCAAGATGCATATCTGTGCATGTCACTACGTGGCACGTGCGGCAGCATCAGCTGTATACGAGAAAAGGTATGTGGAAGAAGGTGACAGGTGAACATTTCGGGATGTTCAGCTGACATGGGTGACACAATGCGTTGCTCACATGAACAGGGACTCGGAAGTTTTTTTCGAGTGGGGGGCAGGTCTTCGAGTTTTTAGTTATTTATTCCATGTTTTATTTAAATGTTTAATTTTATTTACTTTTTGTTTACATTTTCATACTTCACTGTGTTCAAAAGTGTATTTGTAATGCATATATAACTTGAAATGGGCAACTTTATATATATAAATATGTACACTTGAGGAATGATCGACTGCATCAAAAAGTTTGCTCATACTGTTTCAATGCTAATAATCATGCTCATGAACAGAGCTCCGTCAATTAACAATTTCTGCTGGGACATGATTGGTTTAGGTTACTGAAATTAAACGTTTTAAGGCTGGGCATGAAGCGAACGAGCTCAGCCTCACTGTGCTTTAGATTTATAACGTCCTAAAATTGAAGCCTTTGTCAGAAATCTGATCTGAGTGCAAGAAGTTGGAGACTTGGAAGGGGGGGGGGGGGGGGGAACTGCCTTTTCTGGAGAAATGCTTGATACTTTTCTGTAAAGGGCTTCACCCTACAGTGGAAAGCAGCGGGGCTGATTTACCCAAGGCATTGGGGTTTAGGGATAGTGAAGGGAAAGTAGATTTTAAGCGGGTAGAAGTAACCAAGCGAAGGTTATCTGATTGGTGGCTAAAATCAAGAGAAGAGTAATATTTCATAAGTCATGGCTAGGTGGCTTGAGCCACCGCCCGATTTAACGGGTTCAGCCGTATCCAACCACCCGTCGTCCGTCCGTCCGTCCATCCATCCAAATGCTGGGAGGGAGGGCAACCGCCCCCCCTTGCCCACCTGTTCCGGAGTCCCTGCACATGACACATTGGTCACCTGAATCATACGACCAATAAGAGCGAGCCACGGGAGCTTGCTACGAGATCACGTCATTTTATGTGGACAATGGACACGAGATTCTCTGGGCGGTCTTGCTGCAACACTTAATGCTGCAAAATTTCTAGTAACTCTAGTTCGAAGCACACACCAGTGAAGTTCTAGATGGCACGCAGGAGGGGAGAACTGGGAATGGCAAATAATTTATGAGCTGCGCCTGGACGTTTGGGCATCTCAACTCTGCTGGGGTAAACTGCCGAGGGGCGGAAGTCCAAACAGTTCCGGCTTGAAATCCACCAACGAATCTAAGCACAGGGTGGCTTTCCGCCGGTCCTTCTCTTCCACGCGAGGTTCGGGAGTCATGACCACCTGCATGCCGGCCGCAAGAGCAGCTGTGACACCCATGGGTGAGTCCTCGAACACCAGCACCTGCAGGAGGAAGATGGTGTACAAAGAAGGATTGTGCATGGAACCGATGCATTGGAAGAGATGATTCGAAGGCAACTACGTTAAGATTTATCTAATTAGACTGCATTCAGTCATAGGTTTTGGAAACGAGCTACGCATGAAGTGCTTATTCTCCTGTTCCTTTTATCAGCTTGTTATAGTACTAGCTGTAAAACAAGCAACAGTTGCTCAAGGAAAGGCCTGAATGTCTGGTTAAGCCAGTACAAAAGCTGACAACTATTGCTTCATTTAGGATTGTATGCATCATAGCTGCTGCTTACAGATGAAGAACATAGTACAGGAAGTACTAGTTGGAAAGAATGCAAGAATGAACCAGAAAACGCACCTCAAACCAGTTTACAGCATCAAGTTACTGTCATGGTGTGGTGGTCAACCGTTTTCCACCTGTAACGGTCACTAGCAGCTGCAAGGCAGACTGCACTAGTGTTCTTCATAGCCCTTAGTGTAGACTTATGATGACAAAATAAGAGTGTTCAACGACTCCCTTGCTAGAGGTGAACGTATTGAGTTAGTGGCAGGAAATTACCCGTGTTCATTTTCTACCACAAATTTATTGATTTATGAAAAAAAAAACCCCGTGCCATGTAGTAACTTCGACAAGGAAATATGACGGTAGAAACAAGGAGACCTAAAAATACTGTACTTAAACCCATGCACATAAAGAATCCACTAGGAATAAAATGTGAAAACTTGTCATCGCACCTTTTCGGATGGTGGCTTCCCCTCGAACTTGGAGGCTGCTATGAGGAAGATGTCCGGGTGTGGTTTGCCTCGCTTCACTTCAGGGTCACCGCCTGAGCAGACCACGTGATGGAAGAGGGCCAACAGCTCGCGGTACTGCGACATCTTTAGCCCGAATGACAGAGGCTTCGAGCTGGTGGCGATGGCCATGGGGATTCCATGTGCGTGCAAGTGGCGCACCAGCTGTTCAGCACCTGCAGTCACGCCGTGAGGCTGTTTAATAATGACGATAGTGCCTGCACTCAACAAAAATAAAATTACGATGAATTCGACGGGTCAGCCTAAGCCAGTGAGGCATGTGGGCTGCATCTAGCAGTTGGGAAGAGCAATTTGTGCAGATTAAATGAGAAAGAAAATTTACATAAGAGATGACCAGGAACTGCTCTGCCAAATAAATGCCATAGTTTTCCTCAAGGAAAGTTTCGATACCTGCATTGACAAGCTGGAAAGCACTGAATGAGGCAACTAGCCAAAATTTAAGGCAAACAGAGATTTCGAACAAAATCGCCAAAACGAGTGTAGAGCAGTGAGGAAGAAAAATTGGAGTGAACACTTAAAGGGACCCAGAAAGGGGGTCTCAATATGCCTGGGATGTTAAAAGAAGACAGTTCATAATTATCCTCCAGAATGTATTTTGTGGAAGCTGAGTTATATGCAGACAAAATTTGTACTTCTGTGTCTTCGCGCCTTTCCCTCTCCTCTCGCACGCCAAAACGGTGGCGCTCCTCTGCCGGCCCAACCTACTCGGCCCCTCCTGTATCTCTTCCGGCTGCGGCGCGCGCGGAGTGGCAGCGGCCGTGGTAGCGTGTGACGTCTAAAAGAATTTCGCGCTGTGAACCAATGATAACGCCCGGCTGCTGACGTCATTTGCAAGACATGACGTCGTCTGCCAGGTTTTCGCGTAGAAGCCCGGCAACGCGCGTCGCGGCGAGGTGCGGAAGCAGGAATTTAAAAAAATTTATTGTAAATTTCCCGCTCGCTTTTGAGGTCTCGTATGCGGCATGAACGCTTGGTGACCTGTACTCTACATAGTGCAAGCATTTTAAAGCCAATCTCAAACACCCCTTTCTGTGGCCCTTTAAGCTCCGCCTTAAGGGTATAAAGCCGTAACTAATGGGTTAGTGCCCATATATGCAGAACTGGTCATTCTCCACTTAACATTCAGAGATCCCTTGGAGTCCTCATACCACTACTGGTGCAGAAGTGCAGTGATAAAGCGATGTGCCACTGGTGGGGCTTGCGTGACCTAGGTTGCTCTCTAGCAACCAATCACTAATTTGACGACCACCTTCCGCTGTGTGCATTTTGCTCACAATCCGGTGGGCAGATTGTGATGATGCCCCAAGGTTACGCGACCTTGGTGGCCCACCTGCCTTCTGGGTTGCTTTTCTGGGGATTTTTTGTGGATTTTTCACTTACAGTCAACGACGCCAATGGCGGCGCCGGATTTTGTGCGACACGATCTCCTTCACGCTATCACGTTAAAATACTGAGATACTGTGTGCAAACATGCAGCTATTTCTCTATATACAAGAAATAAACACATGTGGTGTCTCTTTCTTGTTAGTGTCCTTGTTGCGCCGCCGTTCATTTCATTTTCAAGAAATAAATTGTTGCCGGTCAGGATCAGTACGTTGCTAAGGATGTCTTTCCTTCAAAACTGACAAAATAAAAATCGACCCTCTTCTGTAACGATTCTTTTTTCGCCCCCTTTACCGCTGTTAGCTGTCGCTTGTGACGTCAGGGCCCATGGCCAGCAGGTAATGTCAGTCTCGGGCTCAGGTATCATAGGTGAGGTCGACTAATAATAAAGAGGCAAAAGAAGGAATGGGGAAAAGGATGAGTACAAAATATGATGCTATACTTGTTCTAAGGCCCCGCTCATAGGTGCGTAAAAGCTTATCGGCTAACTGGCTTTGGCTAGCCCATTGCTGTTGGGACTGGTGAAAGCTGTACATTAGCCATATCACTGCTACTGTCTGGAGGCTTTTATGAAAGCTACTCAAGGTATCACTATTAGGCAGAATAAATTTACGCTAGCGTTCAGCTGTAGATTTATGCGCCCAGGGTCATTTTTTCATTGCATGAAACCCCTCACAGGTGGTGCCTCCAAGCTAAGTAAGGACTGCCTCAAAAGAAAGACAAAATGAGGCTGTGTGAGCTGCACCACTTTCTCAGGCACCGCTGCTTGAGTACAAGCAATAAAGGAAGGAATAGCTTATTAGCATGCGGAGAATTCGCACACCAAACGGCCAAGAGAGAAGCACACTTTTTTTTCTTAGTACTTTTATGGCGCAGCACTTTGATGCTTTTCCAAGCACACTGCACATGCAAAAACAAATTTCGCCCTTTACAGTTAACTTAATGTGTGATTTCATCCTGCTCATACCTGTAAAAAACAGTCAACTTCACCGCGGTCTTTTCACGAAGCTTGGAAGAGGCGCACACATCCTCATTCTGAGTGAGCAGATTATAAATAAAATGCCTGCTTCACACATCTTGAACACTCACCAGGCATGAGCTCGGCCTTGGGGAATATCTCCTCGTAGATTTTGTCCACGGCCGCCATATACTCCTCCGGGGTGATTGGCAGACCGAGGGCGTCAATCAGCGTGCGGGCCGCGACGGCGTCCGGAGTGCCCATCATCCGTTGCTTGAGCTCCCATGTGAACTTGTGCCCGTACCGGGCAGTCACTTGCTCCGCTGCCGCCGTGTACAATTTCTCCGTGTCTGCGGAGGGGACGGCAATGTTCGATGCAACGGTGAGCAATGATTCCGATGTGGACTTACTTGCTCTGGGCACTTTGGTGTCAAGTTGGAAGACGCAGCACACTCGACCATTGCAGCCAGCGATCAAAGGTGCACCACTCCGTTGTGTGCCTAGTGGCCTTTCTTGTGAATGACTGAAATTTTCTTCCTTAACATAGTAGTAGGTCTGCGATTTTCTATTTCAGGAAGTTTTACTTTTGGTAATGAGCATGAGCTCCTTGCCTTCACTAAGCAATGTTGGAATTTGCAATGCTGGTATTTTCTTGTTTGTACTGTACAGTTTACTCTCTCTTGTTACAGACTTTGCAAGGTTAACAGCATGCTCGAAATAAATACTGTATTTACTCATGTAATGAATCCACTTTTTTTTTTTTTTCAGAGAAGATGACCAATTTGGGTGGGGGAGGGTGCATTGTATGGGAAAAAAGTTGAAAGATTTTTTCGATAAGAGTCGAAATTTCATATCATTCGTCTGTCCGCCCGGTCGCCTTTTCATCGGTTCATAATCAACAAAAGCCTGCGGTCAACAAACTGCGCCCCCCGTCACTCGCATTCGTGTGGCACCAGTGTTTAGCGTCATTCGCTTCAAAACATGTTTGCTGCATCATGGCGCGATCTGACTATTCTGCAATAGTAGTTGGCAGTATCGGCCAATCGCGGTGAGGTAAAGCGAACAGGCTGAACACCGGCTCTGAAGGCCATGTTTTTTACACGATGTTAAAAAAAAAAGTTAATTCAAAACTGCAAAAGTGGGGAGTGGGTTCATTATACGAGTGCTTCATAATGCAAATAAACACGGTAATAAGAATGTTCGCATGCACTTCAGAAGCTGCATTCGAGAAATATTCTGGAGTAGCGAAAGAAAAAGTCGTACACACTTCAGAAACAATTTTTAAAGCATTATTACAGAAACTACGAAAACAGAATAGAATTTAATTCGAGAAAGGATGGAAACTAGCATGTCACGCTTCCTTAGCGGCTCAGTACGCTTCCAATGCTCACGCCGACATAAAGCACAAAAATTAACAGAAAAATTCCAGACTACCTGATACACCAATTCTGCAATGAATGGTCAGTGAATGTAAGTCAAATCACTACCACACAACAGTCAGCCACTGGGCTAGTTGGTGACACCGAGAGTATGAAGAAAAACAGTGTGTGCAGGAAGAGGCTGCAGCAGCAAGAGAAAATGTGTTTGATGTCTCCTAGAGAACCTACGTTCACTGCCTCAGTTCACTGTCTCCGCGCACAGCTGTTGAGTGGAATCACCTTCCCGCATCAACTGCTGCCATTGCTGACAAAAAACACTTCAATACCGCATTAGAGAACACTGTATAAGTAGGAGCATCTGATTCTTTTATTCTTTTTACTTGTTGTACTGCCATTTTTTTTCACTGTATTGATGCACTGTACGTACTGTCTTATATTGTATAACATTGTATAAGTTGGCCATCTGATTCTCTTTGTTGCACTAACAAAATAAGTTTTTTTTTTCCACTGTATTGATGCACTGTATGTACTATATTATATTCTAATAATCAGCACATCAATAACCCATTAGATAATATTGTATGACTAGGAGCCATCATTTCTGTATTACTAATTTTTTTGCTGCTTTGTACGTTGTTTCTTTTTATTTTTTGTAACCACTCCCCTCTGTAATGCCTCTGACCCCGAGGGTAAACGAAATAGAGACACTAGACCTTCCTCACCTAAAATGACGCCGTCTAGGTCAAAAATGATGTGTGACACTGGCTTGAATGCAGATGCCGCAGGCGCCTGCTGCTTGTCGCCAGTACGAATACAATTGGTTTCTTCTTTATTTCCCGACTGACTCGCACCTGCATAGAAAATTGTTAACGAAACATGTGAATGTTGCTTTTGATAGGGAGAAAATTGAGTGTAGCATGAGGATTATAAGCACTGCCATGGCATGAAACTAATATCTAGCCACTCCAAGAAGTCGACTATGTCCGGATAAAAAAGTGTAAATTTTAATAGAAGCATTAGTACAAGTTCTACATTAGAATAAAAAAAGCAAAATTCAGTAAGTAGAAACCTTTGTGCAAAGAGAACTCTTAAATTTTTAACTGTGGGGTTTAACCTCCTGAAGCGATGCATGGGCTCGGAGGGACGCCATAGTGGGGGGCTCTGGATTGCCCTAGACCACCTGGGGTTTTTAACCCAGTGCACAGAACGCGGGTGTTTTTTTATTTTGCCTGCATCGAAATGCAGTCGCTGCAGCTAGGATTCGATTCCGCGGCCTTGTGATCAGTAGCCAAATGCCAAAGCCATGGCGGCAGGTAGAACCCTTTCTGTCGGTGATTATTTTCAAGAGTACTTGAGAGAAGGTTATGCGAATGCAGAGTGGAAATTATACACCATAAGCTTGTGTAAAGATGGTAGATCTCCTGACGTGTGACTCACGAGCTCTGTATAGAACGCCACTATAGTTAACTCCGCTACAGTAAAAACGCGGACAGAGTAAAGTGAAACTGCAGCTCCATTTCACCTTCCATACACGACTGCACGACTTTTTCTCGTTTAGTATTGTTCTTACAAGAATGGCGATTAGTATTAAGAGCGTCTGGCCGTGGCGACGTAATTACCGCATGAAGCGATGACCTCACGGCATGCGCGAAGTAGAGGATCGTGAGGCCAACATTCAGAAGGCAAATGGGTACCCAGAGACGATAAACACTTTTTTTTTTTTTTTAGATGGCTTCACCACCAAGCTCATGAGCGCGAGGAGAAGGCAACTTTTCGAAGGCCGAGCAGTGAGGCAGAGCGCGCTGCTTGCATGGAAAAAAAAGAAAAGTAAAGCTGGCTATGAATGCAGAAAGAAAGCGGTGCAGTTCATCAGCATCAGCATTGCAGGACAAAGTACTCTCCCATGTCGCTACAATTAAGAGCACTGATATATTGACAGCATCGCCGGACTGACGGTTCCCTGAGAAAGGAAAGATGGTAAAAGTGCAGTGATGAGTAGAGAAGGTAGGAAAGGGCGACCGTTCGAAACATGGCAGCGGCGGGACTGCACGAGTGGCTTTGCTGGGCTTGCCTGTGTCGCACGAATTTCTCAACTATTGCCTCTTAAATGACGCTGAGGCCGCGGAAGACAATGCCGTGCTCACTCAAAGCTTTGGTTTTTGGTTGCATTCGTGCTCTGGCCGTATTCGTGCAAATGCAGCACTTCCCAAGACGTAAACGAAATTGAAAAGATAACATAACATGTGATAACTGAAAATAAATACCATTGTCATATCAAGGGTCGATAAGAGCAGGATGGAAGGTAGTATTCCCAGTCAAAAAAAAACCATTGGAAATTACCAATTGGAAATTTCCAAATGTGTTTTCGACACCATTGGAAAATTCCAATTGGACTATTCCAATTGGCCGAAACCAATTGGACTATTCCAATTGGAATTTTCCAATGGTGTCGAAAACACATTTGGAAATTTCCAATTGGTGATTTCCAATTGGTAGACTCCAACTGGTCCACTCTATGGCCGATACCGACTGGGCTGCTCCGATTATCGGGCACCAGATGGCTATTAAACAGTCAGGAGGCAAGCAGTGCATTATCTGTAGCATTTTATTAAAGTATAAGAATGAATAAATAAATAGTCGTGACACAAATCTTCTTGCAGGTCCTAGTGCAGGTCCTAAAATTAAGGCTCCATTTCTTTCGCGAGCTCCCTGCAATCAATCAGAAGCATGACACAGAATGCATTACTGCAGAGAATCTAAAGACCGAAAAGCAAATAACAAGGAATAAGATTTAATGTGTGAACAAACAAACGAAATCCATCAAGCTGCACACTAAGATGCTCTTTGTGGAATCAAGTTATGGATTAGCATTCAATGCAGTAACTGCGCGAGTTCTGATACAAGCAGTCACAACAGAAACAATAATTTGTGCGTCATGAAAACTGCAACATGGGAATGCTTGTTTTTATTCTGTTATTGGCGATTCATAAAGCACCACAGGAACTTGCTATGTTTTATTTCGTAATTACGCAATGCGATCAAATTAATAGCAAAATGCAATATACTGCATTCCAGGAGTAATGTCCTGCGCTGCAAATACAGCACTTTTATAAATGTATACTCCTGAAGATTTGTATTATCCACATCATCAATGCTGAAAAAGTGCCTAAGCTGCAGCCATCCTCCACGAGCAGAAAAAAGATTCAATCATTTGACCTATTCTCATTATCAAACTACGTTCGTTCATTAATTGTTTTGCACACAAAGATGTGACCACGTGCTCTGCTTCCAAGCATAGATCGCGGACGTAGGCTCTATAACAGCTTCACAATTAATGCTTAACATTTGCATCAGGCACACACATATCACACAAAGTTAACAGTGAAAAGTGCAGGTAATTACCTCCAAGCACGAGAATGCGGGCCGGATAAAAGTCTGCTTCTCCTTCGGCATCTGTCCACTTCACCTGATGATAGATTCGCGAATCAAAAGTCTTGGGCATTTTCAGGTGCAAAGTCCTTCACATCCGTGACGGGCACCACCGCACAGCTTATATTGTCTTTATACCTGACGTACGCAAAATCAGGCGCACCCGAAGACATCGCGCACACAGGTATCCTAGTACTACACCTAGAGCACTGTACTGCAGCGCAAGAACCACGCCACCACGAGTCCACGACCATGTCGACCACGCTGACTGCGCGCGCCATGACACAAACACAGTTGTGGTGATACGAAACTGAGGAATCATTTTATTTTCCGAGAGTAAAACTTTTGAAAGTGATTAACAGCAACAAAATTTTTAATACATTTTTAAAATTAAGTATTGCGATTTTGTTTATAAATTGTTAATATTTGACTATTTTGTACAGTACTCTGCATTATGTGAAAATGTGGATAACATCGCTCACTAGCTGACTGGATCAGCTTGAACTGCAATATGGCGGTCTATGGAGTGAGGCTATGATGGAGCTGCCAGTTTCTGAAATATTGACTGTTTGAATATTAGTAAGAACAGGTGAAAATGCTTATGTCTCGCCAGTGCCGAGTTCATTCACAATTTAAACTCAATATTGCCGCAAATCTTTGTACTGAATGTTTGTTCTTTCATTCATGAAAGCTGCTGGCACACAAATTTATCTCAGTTGATCGCACCGAGGCGGAGCCTTTTCTGCGTTGTTCCAGACTTATGGTAACTTTGCACGCCGTATCTCAGAAGTTCGCTATCAGCTTTAAATTGGGCACGGCCGAGAACAGTGGGCACTCTTTTCGGCGACCGCCGAGCATACTTGTTGCTTTCGTCGCCGCCAAGTAATTCGATCAGTTCATTGTGGGCACAAGTCAGCCGAAAGAGTTTCGTTCGGAAGCTATTTTCGCTATCTTTCCGACCCGCTGGACTGCCGTCATCACAACGTGACATCTGTTGGACCAGTCCATTTGGGAGCAGGGTACCAATTTGGTAGTCCAGTTGGAACAAGGAAAAACAATTGAGCTGACCAGTTGGAATATAAGTCCAATTGGAAAGTTCAGTTGGACCCAACTGGAAGTACACAACCAAGTGGATGGTCCACTCGGAACTAAAGAAACCAATTGGGCTGTCCAGTTGGATTCATCAGTCCAACTGGCTGACCAGTTGGCTCCCAATGGGTCCAGTTGGCTGACCAGTTGGCTCCCAATGGGTCCAATGGGCTGAACATTTGGGTCCAATGGGTCCCATTGGCTGACCAATGGGTCCCACTGGCTGACCATTTGGGTCCAATGGGTCCCATTGGAAACTTCAATTGGACCCAATGGTTTTTTTTGACTGGGTTTCTGAGTGTTTCTTTTATAAGCCAACACTTTGTACTAAGTAAGTATGCAGAGAGCCACGCCATTGCCAATTAACAACTGATATAGCAAGGACATCGATATAGTAAAGATTCTTGCTGGTCCGAGTGACCTCCCTAGAGAGGGGTTCTAGCATATTCACTCAACCTACAAAAACCGAAGTGAAGAAAAACACGACACAGGAAACAGCAACCTACTGGCACCATACATTCCCACAGGAACGATTAAAGCACATGTAAAGTCACAAATTTAGTGCAACTGCAAAGATGTTTTTATAAAATCTTTTGCACTGTTTATATACTCTGCTCCACACTAATAAGAAATTTTATCAGTATCTGTGTCAAGCAGTGGGGCACCCGCATGTAACAATGTTATTAACAAAATGTATGTGGCAGAAAGACAAACATGACAATGAGCCCAACAAAGGGTTGGCCACCAAGAATAAAGAAGCATGCTCAGCATTGAAGAAGTATTGAAGTGTTCTGAGGTGTTTTAGCACGAAATATCTGTCGCATGTAATGTGTGCACAGCTACTTAGCTACCGAACTAGAGTTGGATATTGAAACACATCAAAAAAGTGTGCTGGCTACCACAATGCTGTTGTTGTGTGCAGTCTGAACAGTTACAAAAGTGAGGAATGATGGTGGTCATGATGATGATTTTGTCTGGATAGTGCAAGGGCAGCTTTGGCCAATGAGCCCCATGACACAAGACATTTTTCACTTACACAAGGTGAGGTCAGAGATCCACTTCCCAAGCATTGCCCCCCAGCGAAGCCGAGAACCAGGACAGGGGAAAGCGTGTACAGTAAATTTCGATGACACGATCAGGAGTGATATGAATTTTCAAAATCCCATGGCCAGGGCGCATTGAGTAAAATGTGCAGAATTTCGTATGTTCCAACACTCTCCTGTGTCACTGTGACTGATACGAACGTGCAAGCCACAGCCACATCCTCAAGCACTAAGCACTGGGCACACATCGCGAACGCTACGATTGCTAGTTGTGTTGTATGCATCAAGAGAGAGCGATCACAGACACTGCGAGTGAGTAATGGCGCGTGGCCCATATATTGCTGATGTTGCAATCACCAGTCGCACGATATGCACCACGAGGAGTGAGCGGTGGCATGGCCGTAATTAATCCCGTCATCCATAAACAGATCTTCGCAAATGTCTTTACCGTGCATCTGCTTTGAGATTTTGTTCATTTTGGACGACATGAACATTAGATGATACGAGTACTTTTCGCGACTATGTGAGATCTGTACCATCACGGTTCTACTGCACCTATTGGAAATCAGTCAATAACAGGCGGTATGGGGATGAACCTGCGGAGTCGACTGCCCCTGCATAAATTTTGCCTAGCAAGAACTCTTGCAGTGAAGACAAATGAAACAAACTAGGTCACAGGATGCTTCACCTGGAGTATACTCATTTTATTACTTCACGAATTTGCTGTAGGCATGAGCCCAAATTGTTTTCAATTTTCAAGGAGCTTAAAAAAAAGGAAGCAAGCAAAAAAAAAATCCGCTTAAATCTGTGGAATTCACACATAGAACTTCCACACGAGGGCTGTGGAACTTAAATGCCACAGAAAGCTTCCAAGGGTGCCAACAGGCATCACAGATGTACATATATTTGTTCAATTCATTTCTGATTCGATGTTTGCATCTACTGAGTGAACACAGTGAAGCTAGAGTGACAGCGGGTGGAAGCTCGCTGAAGTTAAGCGCCTGCAGAAGTGCACCTCTTGAACTGCCACACCTAGACTAGGTGCACCAGTAACTTCAGGTAGAAGGTGACTGGAGACTTGGGTGTTGTGCTTATACGCAATTTCAGGGTGTTTATGTAGTGAACCCTGAGCCACAGGTTGTATCAGCCCATTATGAAAGTGAAGATAGCACAAAATCATGTCCAAATTGCGTTCTGTGTCATGAAGTGCAGTGTGATTCATACAAATATAAGATGCACAGTTGACTCTCAATAGCTCAGGGGGAATGTGGGTCTTGAGATGACAAAAAAATTATGAAAGCTTCGATTTTTGAAAAACAGTTTTCCGTACTAAATATACTTCAGGCCATACCTCGGCAAAAATCCCCACTCGAAAAAAATAAATACTTAGAGAGCCACAAGGCTGAAAAACAAAGTGTGAGCTTCGAAATGACATTCTACCTCACGCGATCGCATACCGCCCTTCAATCACTGCCATTCTGCAACCGTTTAAAAGCCCGTTTTGCACCCTTCCATTTGGTACCTCTCAAGATGTCATCACATCAGCACAGTCAAAGCTACAGGCATTTCCTGCGACTCATTAAGTGCATACAAACTTCAAGCCTCTCCGTTCGTGATTTAACAAATATAGACTCTGCCTTACAGGCTCTTTCTCAGGTTTGCCTTGGGCAATTGAAATGAGCTTGGCATCAATCTATTGTGTATTGAATTTAATTAGTTTCTTTTTTAAACTACCAGCCAATGCATTTTGCATGTTCCATTATTATTTTTTTTACCAATGTATTTACTTGAAACAAGTGTAAAAACAGCATCATCGTACAAAAGTGCATTTTGAGTCATTCAGTTCTATAGATATTTCAAATAAATTATAAATATTTTTTGGCTAGCCAATGGCCTGTAACAAAGATGCCAATTAAAATCACAAAACTGCATACAACCTAAATTCTATTGTGTTATTCAAACTAATTGCATACTCGGACTCTACATAACAAAAACAATTATAGAGTGATCTGAACAAGAATCCTGCCATAAATAAAAATAATAGTTTTAAGACCCACATCCCCCTTAAAATTCAAAGGGTAATGAAAATTTGTTTTAATTAGCTGAAGTCTTTTTGTACACTTGATTTATACACTTGACTTTTTATACACTTGATACTGATGGGGCCAAATTATCAGTTCCAATAAATAAGCTGTTTCAATTAAGCAAGCTTGAATTAAGGAGTGTCCACTGCATTACAAGGAGCCATTAAGGAGGCAGCCAAGTGTTGAAGCATTTCCACATAGCCTAGTTTCATTAAACATCCCCTTGTCATGTCCACTGCTGGCTCGGAACACACTGCGAGTTGCACAGTACCGTGCGCACCAGCACACTTACTTTTCTTTGGGCTATCATTGAAGGGTGGAAGACCGAAGAGTTCTGGCTTGAACTCCATTAGGGAGTCCAAGCACAGGGTCGCTTTCCGCCGGTCCTTGTCTTCCACACGAGGCTCTGGCGTCATGACCACCTGCATGCTGGCTGCGAGGGCGGCCGTGACACCCATGGGGGAGTCCTCGAACACCAGCACCTGTGAGCGACCATGGGTGGCATATGCAACGAGCGCTCATGAGCAAAGGAGGTTTGACTTATAATCAAAGATTGTGTAATCAATTACTTGCAGCTCAATTTAAAACGCCTTTAGGATAAAGGCAACGTTACACAGACAACCACATGCCGGTACATCCACTTGAACCATAACTAATTTGCCTGCCTGTCACAAAGTAGTATACGGGGAACGCTTAGTTTTTCTGGCGCAGAAGTCTGGAGTACAGTGACTATCAATGTGAAGCTTGCAAATACCTTTAAGGTGTGCTGCAAGTTTTTCTTTATTAACAACCAGGATGGGCCCTCACCTCCCCCATTTTTTTTTTAACTGTTTGCTGACCTTTATGAACTTTCCTTTTCTGTTCCTTATCGTTCTGTGATTTTTTTTTTAAGTGTTACTTGAAGTGCGCATTTTGTTCCAAGTCATTCTTTATTACTGTCTGTGTTTGTTTTATTTTATTTTTTAAATTTTTGCTCATTGGGGCTGTCTGGTGCATTTTCATTTATTTTTGTACTGGACCGTTTAACTAGCCGCACGGCTATCGGCCCAAATATTTTTTTTATGCAATGCCGTGCACTTTCAAAATAAAGAATGCTTTGACTTTGAATTATGGTAGAAGTGTATGTATGTGCATGGCTGTCTGTGTTACATTGCTTCTTGCCTAACTGTCTTCGAAATGAAAAGCTGTCACTAATGTAGTTTGTTTCTTGACTCCGGATTCTGTGCACAAAAGGCAGAGACGTCTGTCAGGCTGTCTCATAGCCTACAACCACTGCCTCCTCTTCTCGTATGGATGCAAAATGAGTAAATCAATTTAGATTTCAAGGAAAAGCAGCGTTCAAATTCAAAAACTTAACACACAGTACATGACATGAGTTGTTTGCTAAGATTTTTAAGTACCTCACAGAAATCCAGGCCACATGCAATGATGTGCGGATGCACAGATACACACAAAGTGCAGTGTCGGCAGCAGGAACTAAATCTGTACCCCCTCCCCCCCCCCTATCCCCCAACACCAATGTCCTTTGACAAAGAAGGTCGGTGCGCTATCGAATGAACTACCCAGGCAGTGAATGGGGGAAAAGCACACCGTTTGCTGTGGTGTGCTGCAGAAAGATGGCAAAACATCTACATGTGCTAAAAAAATAGCAAAACTCCAGTTCTGATCACTTGACATGCGAGACTGTCTGAGACTAACTATAATCTAGTTGAAGTCAGAGCTGCAGTGTCAACCTTTTCTTTGTCTCTGTCTCAAAGTTGCGCTATATTTTTTAGCTGTCGTGAACTAACAACTAGCCCGATCAGCCATGCTTGCAAGACTAAGGATGTCAGGAGCACTAAGCCTCAATCTCTTGTTCATCCATTTCAGCATGCTACTCCTCCCACATCATTCCAAACTTCCAAAGGACTGCTTTATGAATTGCCGAAGCTGTAATCTAGCTTTAAACATATCACAGTAGGTACTAAACAGACAGACAGTTTCCGAATTTCATTTATTTCAGGAGTTATAGTTGTGAACATGCCTGTTCTGATTCTTAGTCATATTTGCGTTGCACTATATAGTGTTGAGAGCGGCTTTGTGACGGACCGCATAATCGAGATAGTAAAAGAAAAATTCCGAATCAGAGACAAAGCGGTTTGCTTTTTGGAAGGAACTAAGTCATGTCGAAAGAATGCATGGATTATAAACCCCTGACACTCAGTTACGCATATCACAATTCACAGGATGCGGCTGTTCCTAACTAAGCATGAGAACTCATAATGCATACCCAGCTGAGGCGGCCATGATTTGATGGAAGGATACTGTTAAGTGGAAGCCCACAAGGCCGAGGGGACCCCCCCCCCCCCCCCCCTGCACCTGTTACCAGGAGCGGTCATGCCCGAGAGGGAATCGAGGAATGTACGTTGAGGCGTGACGCCCGCGCTTAGGGTGAAAGGCGGCACTAATCCTTTCTGTCCCGACGCGTGGCAACCGGTGAATCGAATGCGCATGCAGCGAGCTGCGCATTCCACTGGGCTCGCGACAGCCCACGGGGACAATGCCCACCCCCCCCCCCCCCCCCCCCCCCCCCGCACCTGCTACCAGGAGCGATCATGCCTGGGGCGGGCCCTGGGCTCCGCCCACTAGTACATACGATGCAATTGCTTTGCTATTGGTCTAAATTGGGCGAGAGCTAGATTACTCAAGCTCCGCCCAATTATCGAAGGGGTTAAAACCCGCGGAAAACGACGACTTGGGACGAGCGCGCCGAGTCTCAAGCTCGGCCGTTTTTAACAGCCTTTTTTAAACAGCCTTTTTTTAAACTGCCTTTTACTCACCTGCCTTTTTATGTCAGTGCCGTCTTTAATAAATAAGTTTTGCTTTGAGAAGCTGGAATTGCTGCCCCAACCGGCAACGTGTCGCCGGACGAAGACCTGAAGTACTCTTCGTACTGCTAAAAGCCGTTCCCATCCGAAGGAGGGCAGAGGGAAGTTTAACTGGTGCCGTGACCAGGATCGTCTGAGCGGCTTCCTGCAGAGCGGTTGGAGGCAGTACCTTCCTGAAGATTGACGGAGCACAAAATCTTGGGGAGAAGCCCCGGGGACCAAAGTCCAGGCGAGGTCTCGGAGTCAAGGCTCCACGTCAGCGCTGACAGCGAGGAAGCGGACCGACGGAGCGGAGCGCGGCGACTTCGGCGGCATCTGTGGCTGGCGGCTTCATCGGCCTGGAGGACGTGACGGGCACCGCAGTGAACACCGGTGGGACTCTCACCCCTTCCGCCACCAGCTCAACGTGAACAGCGGAAAGACGCCGACCCAGCGCAGCACGAACAAGAAGTCTGCAGAACACAGGTGGGCCCTTTCCCGTTTTCTCCGGGAACGCGATGTCAGTCACTACCCGAGCACAGAGGCTGCGCGTGGGAAGTCAAAACGCTAGTGACACGGACTCTGACGGGGAAGACACGGAGAACGTGACGATTATGGATGGGCAGAGTGCTAACACCCCGGCGTGTGACAGCAGCCAGGGTAGCACGCGCTTGAGGGAGCAGGAGCTCGAGATTGAAGCTCTTAGGCTAAAAATTCATCTCCAGACGCTGATTCAGAGGGGTCAGAGCACCTCGGGAAATGGCAGCAGAAGGGAAAAATTGGGCCGGCACGCGGATGATCTAAGGGCAGTCCTCGCGCCAATGCCACAGTTGGATGACCTCATTCCTGCATGGTTCAAAAGCGCCGAAAATATGATAAGGGCCTGCGAGATCCCGAATGACATCGCGGGGCCAATTATAATGCCCTTCCTGAATGAAAAAACTCGGGCACTCGTGGCTAACCGGTCGGTCGACACGGTAATGAGTTTCGAGGAAATTCGGGAGCTAGTACTCGCGGAGCTCAGATTAACTGCTGAAGAATACAAGCGGAGGTTCTACACTTGTAGAAAGGATGCCGAAAGCTGGGGTCAGTTTGTCACCAAATTAGACGTAACGCTTGGATACTACTTGCAAAGTAGGAAAGTGAGAACTTTAGAGGACGTTCGGGCCTTAATGGTGGCAGATCGCGCTAAGCAGACTATGCCGGACGAAATGCGCGAGTACATTCTCCAACAGGAGACAGATAAGTGGTTGAAACCCAAGGAGCTTGCGCGACTCGCCGAACAATATGAAGACAGTAGGCGTGGGCGCCATCAAAGGGCTGCAGAGGAGCCGAAAAAGTATGAGGCAAAGCCGCGCGAGCCACGGAACCAAGGAAATCGATCCAAGGACGAGCACAGGGAACCGCCAAAATGCTATGGCTGTGGTAAATTCGGTCACGTGCAGTGGAACTGCCCACAGAAGAGGCCCAATGTAATGCCTGGTAATGAGCTAGGTCGTCACCAGCAGGACACAAAGATGACAGCGAGAGCCGCGGTCGGAAACGTAACGCGAGCTGAGGTTATGTATGGGCGCGTCCCTCAAGGCCCATTAAGCATCCTTCAAAAGACATGGACAGGGAACTGGACACCACTTACGGGCCTAAATAAGGCTACGTCAGAGTATCTGATCAAGCTGCGGCAGCAAATGGCTGAATTAGCAGAGAGGGTAGATCACCAAATCAAGCAGCTGCAGAAAGCGTATGCGGAGAAATACAATCTAAGGGCACGAGCCAAAGGGTTCTGTGAGGGTGAGGAAGTCCTCGTGTTGGATACGAACCAGCAGAACAAGATGCGGCCTAAATGGGTGGGCCCAGCAACGATTAAAGAGCATAGACGACCCGATAGCTATGTTGTCAAGTTCAGAGATGGTTCTGAGCGGTGGGTGCACGCCAATAGACTAAGAAAGTATTACGCCAGAGTGAACAACGTAGGCGTAATTTTTGAGACTGACGGAGAGTTTGGGGATATAAAAGGTGTTCCGGAATTGCATAGTGGGAGTTACACCTTTGAATCCACACTAGATGAGTCCACGCATCTGAACCAGGAAGAAATCAGGGAGCCGCCTGTGCTAGGTAGATTGATCAGACATCGCGGGCCAAGGAACGTACGGGACGGTGGCCCAACCTGAGTGCGTGTGTGTGAGTGCTTGTGGACTGACATCTCAAGTGCATTAATGATGGTCTCCTTGTGTGATGAGTGTTTAGACTGTTATTTGCTCGCAAAGAGAAAAATATGTAAATCTGAGTGTAGATGCATGCAACAAGATATCCTTGTGAACCTACTCTTTTCGCTATTGCCATAAGTAGTATGTGAAGTGCCCCTCCTTGGTTTGTGTTTTTTTTTTGTGCTGGTACTTGTGCTTTCGCGCGTTTTGTATGTTGTTGAAGGCCGGATGCATTGTGCTATTGTGGGCTTCGGTATGTTGTTTGTACAGCAAGTGTCCCCCCCAACATTCTTGGTGGGGAGGTGTTAAGTGGAAGCCCACAAGGCCGAGGGGACCCCCCCCCCCCCCCCCTGCACCTGTTACCAGGAGCGGTCATGCCCGAGAGGGAATCGAGGAATGTACGTTGAGGCGTGACGCCCGCGCTTAGGGTGAAAGGCGGCACTAATCCTTTCTGTCCCGACGCGTGGCAACCGGTGTATCGAATGCGCATGCAGCGAGCTGCGCATTCCACTGGGCTCGCGACAGCCCACGGGGACAATGCCCCCCCCCCCCCCCCCCGCACCTGCTACCAGGAGCGATCATGCCTGGGGCGGGCCCTGGGCTCCGCCCACTAGTACATACGATGCAATTGCTTTGCTATTGGTCTAAATTGGGCGAGAGCTAGATTACTCAAGCTCCGCCCAATTATCGAAGGGGTTAAAACCCGCGGAAAACGACGACTTGGGACGAGCGCGCCGAGTCTCAAGCTCGGCCGTTTTTAACAGCCTTTTTTAAACAGCCCTTTTTTTAAACTGCCTTTTACTCACCTGCCTTTTTATGTCAGTGCCGTCTTTAATAAATAAGTTTTGCTTTGAGAAGCTGGAATTGCTGCCCCAACCGGCAACGTGTCGCCGGACGAAGACCTGAAGTACTCTTCGTACTGCTAAAAGCCGTTCCCATCGGTAGGAGGGCAAGAGGAAAGTTTAACTGATACGTTCAGATTTCCTGTGTTCTGAGATTATGGAGCTGTGTTACAGATACCCAGCAGGTTTAATCTAATCTGTAGGAGTGTAATATGGCATCCAACTGAGCTCAGGAGATGTAAACATGCATCACAATCCTAAGGCTGCACCTTAAATGCCTAATTGTTGGACACGAATGTATATTCTCTCAGGAGGAAAGGTCAGCCACATTAAAAGTTTGCCTATAATGGTTCACTAGCCCACTGTGGAGACAAACAGCCTACTTTCACAGAAAACGAGGCTGTTATAGGCTAAAAAAGGTTAAAAAGCTAAGTCGTACAGACCACACTGATATCCACTTCTAACTGTCGATCCAAAAGTCTTGATGTCATCATAAATGTCATGGGTTTGAATGGTGCGGTGGGGAAAAAGAAGAAGAAAATTACATTTTCATCTAGTTCGTTAGCAATAAATGCCTTTCGTTGCCCGAACAGCATCAATACAGCCATTAGAGGCCAAACAATCCAATTTAAATAAGACTGAAAATCGGATGCAGTTGTCTACAGTGCCCTAAAATTTCCCCGCTAGAAAGGTGCTGAAATTTCTATCGCACCTTTTCGGACGGTGGCTTCTCCTCAAACCTGGAGGCTGCTATGAGGAAGATGTCTGGGTGTGGTTTGCCGTGCTTGACTTCCGGGTCCCCTCCCGAGCAGACCACGTGGTGGAAGAGTGCCAACAGGTCGCGGTAGCCTGACATCTTCAGGCCGAATGACGCAGGCTTTGAGCTAGTAGCAATGGCCATGGGGATTCCATGCGCATGTAGGTGGCGCACTAGTCGTTCAGCACCTGCAGTCATAATATGAGGCTATCTGCATGTGCAGTAATGTATACCTGTAGCTGTACAGACCTAGATTATGTGATCACAGAGCATGGTTACTTCACCCAGGAGAACTCTTTCCCTTGTGATCTGGAGGGCCGAGCCGGCTCAATAACAGTAATGCTCTACTGCCTGAGCCAACAATAAGGCATATAAAGAATTATGGGAAGAATAACCAATTGAAATGTTATATAGAACTTCTAGCCCTTGTTACTGTTATGTGATGGAAATGCAAAATGGGAAAAGCCGTGTGGTTTATTCCAACATGTCTTATCAACTGGCTTTGTGAGAAGGGTACGAAAGATGGGACGGTGGGAATAAAGGGCTTCCTGCCCATGTAAGGTGCAAATGCGGTGACGACAGTCTGCTTATGCAGTGTCGACATGTGGTGACTGCTTTATCGATAACTATATGGGCAGCAATTAGCCTCTCAGTGGGCACATAATCATGCACTTTGATGGGAAATCAAGCAATCACATAGACACTGGGAACCTAGACATGAGAAGTGATGGCTGAGTGGCACCGCTTGCATAAATTGTGATGCATTTGCGAGTCCATGTTCACATTGATTACAGAGGTGCTCAATAAATTTTGCGTCGTGGGCTGTAAAATACAGTACTTAAATGAAAGTTTGAAATTTTTTACTCTTCGGTGACGCTCTCTTATGCAGATGGTGCCACCGTCATAAAAGAAGCAGCATAAAAACCAGACAGCTACTAGAAGAACACACTTTCATAATGACCTAGTTTCCAAACATGTTGAAGAGGATGAAATCGAAGACAATGAGGACCACAAAAGGAGAGGACAGTAGAAGTGATGAAGATGACAATGTCAGATTCAAGCATGGAAATATAGAATAAATGACGCTCAGAGCCAGAGAGCTTCTAGGATCTTTATAACAGTCAATCAGCCTGCCGTGAACAACCTTTCTGCAACCCATGGAGCCAGCAAGAACTTCGCTGCATCCAAGTTCTGGTATGGCAGGGGCAGTTAACATCCCAAAGCTGCAAACAGGCTATCAGAGGTGACGCAGTGGAGGCCCCTGGATTAAATTTGACCATCTAGGATTCTATAACATGCACTCACACTGCACAGGATTGCATTCAGCCTCCACTGAAATGCGGCCACTGTGGCCGGGATTCAATCTCACGACCTTGGGCTCAGCAGTCGAACATTTAACAGCTACGCCACCACAGCAGGTCCACCCAAGTTCTATGTGTTTCCCAAGATGGATGGCCACTGCGGTGGCTCAGTGGTTATGGCGCTCGGCTGCTGACCCAAAAGACGCGGGTTCGATCCCGGCCGCGGCGGTCGAATTTCGATGGAGGCAAAATTCTAGAGGCCCGTGGACTGTGCAATGTCAGTGCACATTAAAGAACCCCAGGTGGTCAAAATTTCTGGAGCCCTTCACTACGGCATCCCTTATAGCCTGAATCTCTGGGAAACTAAACCCCCATAAACCATACATAACCAAGATGGATGAGCATGTGAGAGGTACACGCTTTTGCATGGTATAAAAACAGTAACCAGTGCAGTGCATAATCCATAACTGCCTTCACTATGCCACTTGTGAAGACCGCATGGCACAGTACTTGAAAGAGGACATCCTGCAATTTCATTTAAGTGCAATTCCTGTCAGTTCTGCCACATAATAAAGGGCAGAGGTGAGAAGCAGGGCATACTTTAAAATAACATTCCTTTTCTTTCTCATTTTAGTTTCTTATTTGAACACAAACTCCCACTTTGCTACAACTCCTCTACGTTAGAAGTCAGCGATTTTATAAATAAATAAATGAATCGCTGTTTTCGCCAAATGTTCAAGAATTCGTTAACGCTTTTACACTTCGAAATCGACGCCTGGGAGAAGAAATGCTCCTTTTGCCCGTCATATGGAATGCTGCATATCATACACACCTACCTAATGTCCACTTCCCAAAGTCTCTACACTGCTTAATTTTCTGGGATATGGGAAAAGAGCAGTACCCCCAGGTGGCATCATCTTGAACACTCACCAGGCATGAGCTCTGCCTTGGGGAATATCTCCTCGTAGATTTTGTCCACAGCTGCCATATACTCTTCTGGAGTGATCGGCAGGCCAAGGGCGTCGATGAGCGTGCGGGCCGCGACGGCGTCTGGAGTGCCCATCATCCGTTGCTTGAGCTCCCAGGTGAACTTGTGGCCATACCGAGCGGTCACTTGCTCCGATGCTGCCGTGTACAATTTCTCTGTGTCTGCGGATGAGACAGCAATGCTTCAGCAACAATAACAGGCTATGTTTTTATTCTCATGGCAAGATTCAATAGATGAAATGATTCAGTTCTTACTGGCTTTATGCGCTATGAGAAATGCAGCAGGTATTTGTTAATTAAATAAAGGAAAAGCAGAGCATATCCATATGCAATGCATGAATGCAGTGTGATGAATTGTCCATCTTACACCCATGTAAGACTTTCCTTCGATTACAGTCATGAAACAAGCTTTCATACATTTCAGAAGGGGCGCTGTTGTATTATGTTATGCATTTAGGAAATAAGTTTGTTTATTTCTAGTTCAAGAAGAATGGCAATACTGCAGATTTTGTGTCACACGCCAGAAGTAATAATACAGACAATAAAAACAGATTTAATTATTGTGAGCGGAAATCTGTCATGTTCCACCTCTTGCATGACCAGCTCATATTTCAGAAAGACAAGCTAAAGTGAAGTGAATGGAAGGCTGTCAAGCACTAAACGCTCCACTGCCTCAAGTTTTCCTGTGGTGTCTCTTCACTTGTCTGAGCTTTGAGATAAGGGTTCTTCATGTCATCTCAGTGAAAAATTGCATTAGACCAGCTAGCACACATCAGGAAAAATGAGCTAATCTAGAATGTGCTCTCAAGCATTTCAAAGCTTGCTCCACACCTAACAAGAGGACACAGGTGTCGGCCATTTCGCTATCCATTAGTAAGAAAAAAATTATAGCGTAGAAGGCAAAAACAATATTACAGGTTATGCACTAGCTATCTTGTTTTTTGTCTTCCCTTTGTGCATAATGATTTTCTTTTGATAATGACAGCCACTGTAACCTTGGCTCCAGCACTACTTCCATCAACCAAAAACGGAGTAATTGTGCCAGGCCACATCTTTAAACATTTTTAACATTTTCTAAGCAATGTGAAATTTTTTTAGTCACACATTTATAATTCATCCATTCATTTACTAATTTGTCAGTGATGTATGTATTTTTAAGGCTAACACTAGAACGAGCATATGTAACGTGCACGTAACTTCGAAATATGACATACAGAATGCACAGAGCACCATACCTGTAGATACAAGTATGCGCATTATGCATACAATTACAAAACCACAAGTACTACAGGCATGACTATAGGCACGATACAGCAGGCTACACGAGCATTTTAAGATGCTTATACTATAGATCTATCCCAACAAACACACTAAATATACCGCGCAAATACATTCTCGCGGCAACATGTACCGCTCTTTCACAGCCGTCGAAAGTAGAACATGTTTGCAAGAGGTGCAATGGCAGGTTTCGAATGGCATAACGCTACATTCCCGCTTTTGTCTACTAATATGTCAGTATACTTCTAGCACCGTGGTTAATGCTAACATGTCAAGAAAAAAAAAAACACAGCTGAAACACGTCGGCAACTAGCCGGTGACTGCGGACATGTGAACACGCTTGGCGCTCGTCCAGTATACAATACATTATAAGCGTGTTCGCATGTCCGCAGTCGTATGAGATGAGATGCTCTAATCTCATATGAGAGCAACGGAAACCGGCCTACGTGCTCCTAGCTGTTAGATGAAATTGATAAAAAAAAACTACAGAATATTCTGTGGACAGCTTCGATTTGTCGGCTTAAAACACCCATACGAGCTGTAGGTTGTGAATGCGCGCTCACCTAAAATGACGCCGTCCAAGTCGAAGATCACATGTGTCACCGGCTTGAATGCGGTCGCTGCCATGGCTCCATTCACGGTCTTCATCTCGCTCTTCTTCTACGATTGACGAAGTACGGTGCGAGCTCACACGTCAGGCTGGCAAAAAGGCGCTGAGAATCACCGGAGCAGCATCGCTCAGCCAGCAGAGAGGAAAGACCACGACAGGCTTGAGTAACTTGAACGACGTCGTCGAGGGGAAGGGGGTAGGGACCAGATTTATTTCTGGAATGAAGCTGGAGAAAGAGAGAGCTGCGGGCGAGGGCTCCGAAAGTACGGTAGTGATAGAGGAACCTTACAAAACCGAGGACCGCAGCGCCAAGATCGGCCGGATCAAGACTGCGGCTGACGGCGGCAACTTCGGGGAGCGCAAAGCGCAAGTTGAGCAATCAGCCTGCAGCGTGGCGGTTCCCCACTCTTATTACAGTGGCTTCAATTCTAGCCACCGTACCCTTATTCCTGGAGGTCGACGCGAAAGGAAAGGCCGCCACAAAGCAAAGCTGAAGGAATGAACAGAACAGAAAAAAAAAAAACTAGCAACGTATGCGCTCGCTTCACCCGGCACGGAGCGACCGATCGACTTCCTGCCGCGCCGGTGTTGAGCAGCTGTTTTTTCCCGAACGTCGACAGCAGCTTTGCCGTCAACAAAGATAAGCGGCGCTTTGACAGCATCCCGCTACTCAAACACGTACACAAACTGCGGTGCAATTAAACGACCGAAAGGATCTTGTTTTG
Source organism: Amblyomma americanum (assembly GCA_030143305.2). Lineage (NCBI taxonomy): Eukaryota > Metazoa > Arthropoda > Arachnida > Ixodida > Ixodidae > Amblyomma > Amblyomma americanum. Next base: position 101,047 of record JARKHS020036490.1, on the reverse strand, counting down.
AGGGCACGCAGTCTGAGCGGCATGTAGCCGTCGGAATAGAAAATAATTGTTCAAGTGAGGCATGGTAGCAAGTTTAGAATTCTCTCAGTGTTTAGATCTGGCGTGCTTCTAACTCTGCAGCAGCTAACGCAGTCTTCGTACAAATATACCGCGTGTTCTGTGTTACCCGACGGGGTGCAAAATATTCTCCCATAAAAACTGCTCGCTTGTGTGGGTTCAACCATTGACCACAAGGTAGCTTATGATAGTCTGCGTTTTTTGACAAATAATCTCGCATCGCGAATTGCCTGAATTGTCCGGAATCGGCGAAAAGCTGCAGTCTGCTAGCTGCAGCAGAAATGAGCAAGACAGCGATTGGAGAAGATGGATGGATGGATGGATACGGCTGAACCCTTTACATCGGGCGGTGGCTCAAGCCACCTAGCCATGTCTTGTGAAATTTTACTCCTGTCTTGCTTTTAGCCACCAATCAGACAACCTTCGCTTGGTTACTTCTAACCTCTTAAAATCCACTTTCCCTTCACTATCCCTAAACCCCAATGCCTTGGGTAAGTCAGCCCCACTGCCTTCCACTGTAGGGTGAAGCCCTTTACAGAAAAGTATCAAGTGTTCAGCCGTTTCCTCCTCCTCTCCGCACGCAATGCACAAAGTGTCTATCTCCTGGTACCTGACTCGATACGTCTTAGTCCGCAAAACTCCAGTCCTGGCCTCAAACAACAAAGAACTTCCCCTACAATTATCATAGATATTTTCTTTGACAATTTCCTGTTTAAAGGTCCGGTATGTTTCCAGTGCCGATTTCGTCAGCATCCCTGTTTTCCACAAAGCTCTCTCTGTTCCTTTAACCTTTTTCTTAACCGATAATTGCTGATTTGCCCCCTTACTGCTGTCCAGATATTTGCTTGTCAATTTTCTAGTTCGCTTTCTCCATTTCGTGTCAACATTCTTTATATAGAGGTATCTGAAAACTTTCCTAGCCCACCGCTTTTCCTCCATCCTTCTCAATCGTTCCTCAAATGCTATCTTACTGCTAGCCTCTCTGCTCTCGAAAGACGCCCATCCCATATCACCCTGTACCCCCTGATTTGGTGTATTGCCATGTGCTCCCAAAGCTAACCTCCCTACTCCCCGTTGCCTAATTTCCAGCCTTGTTTGAACATCTGGCCTCATACACAGGACCGCATTCCCGAAGGTCAGGCTAGGGACCATCACCCCTTTCCAGATCCCTCTTACCACCTCATACCTATTGTAATTCCACAGTGCCCTATTTTTCATGACAGCTGCATTCCTACTAGCTTTATTCATTACATATTTTTCATGCTCTGTCAGATACTCAACACTGTTATTTATCCACACTCCAAGATACTTGTACTCATTCACTATACTTTTAGCACGAACTCCTGTATTCTATGCTCGCCGCCCTCTTCATTAAATATCATGACTGCAGATTTTTCCTTACTATACTTGAAGCCTAATCTATCGATCTCCCTCTGTACTGCATATGTCTAACAACTTCTGCAGGTCTTCCTTGTTGTCAGCCATTATCACTATATCGTCTGCGTATATTAGTCCCGGTAATGTCTGTTTAAACAATTCCCCTTGCTTGAAAAAAGATAGGTTGAAGCCTAGTCCGCTCCCCTCTTGCTTGGTCTCCAACCCTTGCAGGTACAACATGAACAACAAAGGGGACAGAGGACATCCTTGTCTAAGCCCCCGCTGTATCTCTACAGGCCCTGATACATTTTTTCCCCATTTTATGAGCACTCTGTTACCTCTATATATATCTTTTAAAAGATTAATTCCTCCATATTCCACATTCAATGTGCCCAGTATGTCCCACAAATGCTCCTGAGTAACGTTGTCATAGGCTCCCCTAATATCCAGAAATGCTAGCAATAAGGGCCTATGTTCCTTTTCCGCAATTTCTATACACTGTGTCAATGAAAATAGATTGTCCTCCAACCTCCTTTGTTTCCGGAACCCATTCTGTAGTTCCCCTAACACCCCCTCGTTCTCCACCCAAGCCTGCAGTCTATCCTTTATAATTTGCATCACCACCCTGTAAACCACAGATGTCACTGTTATGGGGCGATAGTTACTTACGTCTGCTTTGTCCCCCTTTCCCTTATATATCATGTTAATTCTACATAATCGCCATTCATCGGGGACTTTCTCATCCACTATCATTTTGTTCACTACCTGTATTAATGTTTGCTTGGATTTCGGTCCTAACTTCTTTATCAACATAATCGGGATACCATCTGGTCCTGTTGATGTGCCACTAGGAACCTTCTTCTCTGCCCTTTCCCACTCTCCTTGCTCAAGTGAAGCTATTGCTGTAACCGGTCTATCCCCCTTCGATAAATTATGTACCACGTGCTTTGCTGAAAATTTTTCCGTCATCCTTGTTCCGATGTGTTTTATTGCTTCATCCCCTTCTAGTCGAATACCCTCATCTGTAACAATAAACCTTTGTTCTAGCCTAGTTTTATTACTCATTGCATTTAGATGTTTCCAGAATTTTTGGGCTGCTTTTCTATCCTTTTTATTTACTTTTGACATCCATTGGGCACCCTTTCTTCTAATTTTCTCATTAATCAAATAGGATGCGTCCGTTCTACACTTTATGAAGGTATCCTATTTTCTGTCTACTTCGGGTTTTGGTTCCCCCCTCTTGGAATATCTGTGTTCCCTGGATGCTTCCTTGCGCTTTTCTATTGCCCTCTTGACCTCCTCATCCCACCAACTCTTGGGTTTGCATCTTTTCCGTTTTAGCTTTACTCGCACCTTAGCTAGCTCTAGCTCCAGTAATCGAGTCAATTTGGTATAAGTCCATTCTGTTTCACTATCCTCAAAAATTACTTTCTCGATTTGTTTGGCTGCTGCTTCCAATTGCTTTTCTGAGTAAAAATTTCCCCCTGATTGTTCATCTTGCTTCAGTCCTACATTGCTTTTTCTTCTGAAGCTCAACTTGATACGCTTGTGGTCACTACCTAGACTTCTGGAACCATCTTCATCTATGCTCATTACCCCTAATCTATTATACATCCTCTGTGACATTAGTGCATAATCTATCGTCGAGTGCAGACTCCCCGCCTCCCGTTATCAGCCCTTCACACTTCTCGGTGCTGTTGCATACAACTAAATCATGCCTGTCACACATGTCCTGCAGCATGCTTCCTGTCGAATCCGTGTACCCATCCAGGTCTTCTATGTGTGCATTCATGTCGCCTAATATAATTATCTCGCCCTGTCCTCCTAGCTCATCAATGTCGCTTGCAATACATTCTAACATTTTCCTGTTTTCCTCTTTGGCATTAACCCTTTCCACAGGTATACAAAGCCAAGGAGTGTTTGCTTGCCTGCCACTGTTCCTTTTAGCCATAAATGTTAATTCCCTGCATCCCAGTCTAACCCTTTGAAAATTCATACTTTTATGAATGAATGCCCCAATTCCACCTCCCTTTCTGCTGCCCTCTGTTCTATTGCAATATTCCCATGCGTAGTCTGGGTTACAGGGTGGTTGCTCCATGTCTGTAAGATGTGTTTCCACTAAACCATATACCATTAATTCCTCCTGTCTTAACTGCTCTATTTCCTCCCATTTCAGTCTGTTCCTGCCACCTTGCATGTTAATGAAACCTATATCTGAATTAACTTGGCCCTGGCGCTTGCGTCTCTTTCTTCCCCTATGTTCCATTGTCAGTTTGATCTTAATTCTTCCTTCTCTACACTGGTTCCTTCAGAGCTCTGGGTCCCCCCAAAAAAGCTGTTGCCTGGCGACCTATCCTACTACCCACCTTCTTGCCAGTGGCGCCACCTAATCAGCTGCGAGACAACCAACATCTCGGCTAGGGTGGAAGTGGCCTCGCAGTTTGGCAGATGGCGCAACTTCTCAAACTGGCGGCTCCGCTCGCCGAAATTATGAAACGGTAGAAGCGTAAGGAGATGCACAGTGTTGGAGGCTGTCGTGCACACAATAGGGATACGATATACTAAAGATGCTGAATCTTCCACTGCGCACAGGGCCCACCAGAAGAGTCAAAATTCCAGCGGAAATTAGAAATAAAATAACAATTGCACCGCTTCCAAACAATATATAGGCGACCACAACAGTTAAGGGACGAAGATGTGCACGCGCAGAGTCTCTCAAGAAAGCTCTGGCCGACAAGCCAGCAGCATATGTAGACTTTACACCCATAAGCAAATGCACATATGCGAGAGTGGTCGTGGAAGGAAATGGAAGAACTCTCAAGTGTGAAGAAATACAAGCAAAACTAAAGCTATAGTTGAGGCTGAAGATTGCAAGCACGACCACCATTGACCAATATCGGACTCGATGTCAGCAGTAAAAAGCTGCAGATCGGGCCAAGTAGGATGGACTGCTGCAAAAAACCCAAAGGAACCAGGAACGCGTATCAAGCTTCTTTGGGTCACTATATAGCCACGAGGGAAACCCCGGCAACATTGCCCGCCTCGCAGCCCGAGCAATTACAAGCTGGGCGGAAGGAGAGCCTCATCCAACGGACCCAGACGAAATGACATTGAGCTACGGGGATCGCCTCTTCCGGCAATGGAAAGAGAGAGGAATCTACCGATCTCCATATCGGACTGAGCAGTTAGCAATAACACTGCAGATGAGAACTCAGACGAGAAGCGTGCTTAATCCGTGGAGACTAGCGGCTGTGCTCAAGGATGACAGTGCGTCAAAATGTAAATACTGTTCACTGCTTCAAGCAGGACAGGAACATATCCTGTGGGGATGCGGCCGTAATCCGCCCCCAAAGGAGCTCATGCGAATAGCGCATTCACCAGAAGAGTGGGCGAATTAAGGCATCGATGGATTGAATACGATATACAAACCAGGCTAGCGAAATGGTCTGCAAAGATTGCTCCCCGGCCCCTGGGTCCTGATCTAGCCTCCCCTAGCCTGGCCTCGTCCCCATCCCCCTCCCCTCCGGACAATAAAGTCTCGATCCTCCGTTCACCGCGGTGCCGCGGCGAGAATTCTGCTGCAGCCGACTGCATAGTTTCTCGCCGATTTCAGGCAATGTTGGATTCTTTATAGAAAAACGCAGACTACCATAAGCTACCTTGAGGTCGGTGGCTGAGTCCAAATAGGCCAGTAGTTTGAGCAGTATAATTTTTTTATTGCACATACACATGCGATGACGTCGGCCAAAAAGTAACGCACAATCCGCTGTAGTTGGGTAATGAGCCGTAGGGAAATAAGTTATGTCACTTGTTCGAACAGAAACGTGTTTCTACTGTATGCTCTTCAGTGACATGTTTTAAAAACGTTTCTGAGAGAAATTTTTTCAGACATTGTTCCGGGGTTTCGCACTGTTTAAAGGCGTGTCGCTCTTGCGTCCGAGCGGCGTCAGTGATGATATGGAATAATAATAATAATTGGTTTTGGGGGAAGGGAAATGGCGCAGTATCTGTCTCATATATCGTTGGACACCTGAACCGCGCCGTAAGGGTAGGGTAAAGGAGGGAGTGAAAGAAGAGAGAAATAGGTGTCGTAGTGGAGGGCTCCGGAATAATTTCGACCACCTGGAGATCTTTAACGTGCACTGGATTGATGATATGGAATGTTGCGCTTCTCAGCGTAATGACGCAGAAACGTGGTTCACTTCGACTAGGGACGCAGCAAGCTCACAGGCCTCTGCCGTTGATTTGTACGTGAGTGAAGCTCTGGCTAGTTCTGTGCTTCAACTAGGCCGGCGGAAGAAGTGATTCGTGCTGTGTTGTGGAGTGTCACGCCACGGACAGGGCCCATTTCAAGAATGCGGTCGGCATCATCTTTAATCAATCTGAGAAAGTGTTACGGCAAAACTGCAAAGCATTTCATGCTTACATTTGCTCTCGATGACGAAAGAGTGCGATTTTTTCGAGAGGAACACTAGTGCAGAAATAGACACCGCGTCACAAACCGCCGTTAGAGGTCTGCAGCTGCGTCACCCGTTCCTAGAGCAAGGTTGAGCAACGCAGGCGGCATGCTCTCCGACAAGATGATGGTATACCAGGGAATGCATCGGGCAGGTTCCGTGAATGGCCGCGAAAATGAGGATTGTCCGCAGGGACAAGGAGCGGTTGCTTCTTGAACGACAGAGAGTTTTAGCATAGCGTTGCCTTATATGCCGCTACTCTGAACCGCCAGCAGCGCATTGCCCCTAGAGGTCAGCTCTGCTCTGCTCAGAGGGCCCATTTAGGATGACGACGTTTGTCAGACTTGTCAACATCTTTTCTGTTGGGAATAAAAGGCGTCCAATAAATAAATAAATAATAAATAAATCAATAAATAAATAAATAGTCAATCAATCAATCAATCAATCAATGTAAGAGAACCCAAACAATAGTTCACGCACACGAGAGAGGAAGAAGACATTCTTTATGCTATCGTTCTTTTTCTGGGTGACAGGCACAGCAATTAATACATATTACAGCAATATAGCAATAGGTTTTCATGGTCTTTTGTTTTGCTGGATCATGGCCCTCCGCGTTGGCTTAGTGGTTATGGCGTTCCCCTGCTTAGCATGAAGTAACGGGATCCAATCTCGTTTAAATGCGTTTCAATGGAGGCGAAATCTCAAAACGCCCATATGTTGTGCGATATAGGTACACGTTAAATCAGTCCAGAATGCCGGAATTAATGCGCAGCCTTCCACTACGGTGACCCCTTATCACCTTCTTCTTTTACTTCCTCTTTATTCCATCCGTCACGATGCCTTTCGGCTGTCCAGCGGGTTTTTAGTCTCTTGCTGTGTATTTGAGTTCCTCATTGCCAATTATGGCTATTTTCTGGATCATAAGCTGTCTGCGCTGTTTTCTTGTGTTTAAATGCGCAGTCTCTCTCCATGCTCTGCAACGCGTACCTGATGATGTGCACGAAGAGAAAGGGTGCATTCAACCAAACTGAAAAGCGCACTTTTTTTTGCATCCGCACAGCAAATGTGTTACGCGACAAAACTTTCTACAGTGGAATCTAGCGGAAACTGACTTGTACTGAGGCCGCATTTAAATCGCGACAAAGAAGACGTGTTCTCGCGAGGGTGCCGCTGGGGCTCGGGCCATGGCCACGACTTTCAAGCCGGTGACGCACGTGATTTTCGACCTCGACGGCGTGATTTTGGGTGAGCCAGAATCTGAGAATCATATTCAGCCTGCGTCCGACTTTCCTGTCACTTCTCTCGGCAGCAAAGTGACGTCAGCATACGTGCACTTTTAATCCACGCCTAGCAGAGGAGGTGCCGTAGGCTAAGTGTGGGTACGTATCTGCTTTGAGCCCCCTGAACTACGGTCGAGCTTTTCAGATGGGTTGAGCTGGTATCTGTGGCTGCCTTTCGTTTTTTTTTTAATGTGGTTTCGTTTTAGACATGTCTATATCCTGTAAGCCCCACTCTAGAACGTGAACACATACTGGACGATAACCGCCTGTGCGTAGTCACAACCAAGAACACCAAGTCGACCGCTGACTTATCGCTGCCATCTGCTGTACCACTTCGGTACTGTACGATAGTCAGCAAATGCTTTTTTTTTGGTAGTTCAACCGAAATGATAATACGTGCAATTGTTTTAACTGTATACGAGTTGTGATGATACCAGTTACTGGACGGATTTTGGAAAAAGTACAGTCAACAATAATGCTTATTTTTCTGTGGAGGGGGGCGGGGGTAAGGACTCGAGTGATTTACAGGCGGATTAACTCATTGTAGTGCCGCTCGAGCTGCATGCTTGGTGGCAAGGCGATGTTTTTCTTTACTTGTATACGGCTATATGCTGGCTGTTAAAAGCAAGCGCATTGAGCTGAGGGACATGATTCTTAGGTCGCCTACGTAAACGTATAAGGGACCTTAGCTCACGGAAAGGGTGCGAGATTAGCGACTACAATGTGGACTGAAATGAATAAATATGGTAGTGCACTGGGTCTACTTGGAGCGCTTCCAGTGGTTCGGCTGTGTGCACTGGTGTATCATTGCAACGTAGATCCCTCAGGTGGGCAATAATAAAAACAGCAAGCAGGAACACTTGTACCCGTAACTACGGCACATGACGCCTAAAAAAGTTCGTCTCTTCCAAAAAGCGATGACATCAAAATTTCACCCACTGTAGACCCGCCGCAGTGGCTCAGTGGTTAGGGCGCTCGGCTACTGATCCGGAGTTCCCGCGTACAATCTGTACAATATTTCACGTCCATATTGTGCAGTGTGCAGTACACAGACATTTTTATTGCTTGTAGAGGGTTTATGGTCGCCTGCATTTCATCCCATTGTTCTGTGCAATGTTTGGGGACAGTCCAGGTCTTCAGCTAAGGAGTATACAAGCCCACTGCATAGTATGTACTATCGGGGACAAAAGTCTCCAGGAGGCGTCACATGGAACCGATGCTGGATCCGGAGTTCCCGGGTTCAAACCCGACCGCGGAGGCTGCGTTTCGATGGAGGCGAAACGCTAAGGCGCCCGTGTGCTGTGCTGTCAGCGCACGTTAAAGATCCCCAGGTGGTCGAAATTATTCCGGAGCCCTCCACTACGGCACCTCTTTCTTCTTTCACTTCCTCCTTTATCCCTTCCCCTACGGCGCGGTTCAGGTATCCAGCGATATATCGAGACAGATACTGCACTATTTCCTTTCCCCCAAACCAATTTAGCTTCCACTCTCTTTGTTTTTCCACAGATTTATATTTATTTATTTACAAATACTGCAGGCCCTATTCGGGCCCAAGCAGGAGTGGGTACATACAACAATTTAAATTACCATTGCCAATTAGCAATTAAGAACACAATAAACATGTACATACATCATTGTAACACTATACGTAACAGAAATAAACATGAACGTACAACAGTGCAATACGTAAACAAAATAACAATGAAAAGCGTAACGCAAAAGAAACTGCTCTCATTGAGGCAATTTTAGAGGTCAAAGAAAAGGTTATTTGAAAGCTGAACGAACGATTCTATTGTATAGCGTTAACTACTTCTTCGGGTAATTTATTCCATAGTGAAATTGCATGGGGAAAAAGAGAATATTGATGGATGTTAAGGTTACTTAATGGTTGCTTAATTGTTTTGTTGTGGTTTGTACGAGCAGAGCGCATGGGGGGCTCGGGTAAATAACATTCACGCGCTATTTTGTAGTGACCATGGTACAGCTGATATAAAAATTTGATGCATTGATAGGGATTGATGGCCATAGAGTAATGTGTAATACATAAGCATAGAACACGCTATATCTTTTTATTAACAAAAGCTTTTGCACTGACCAGCTTCGGCTCGTTTTTTCTTGATACCGTGTTCACGATGTGGCGTCGCGGTGGTTTAATATCACGTGTGCTAATATTGTGAGTCTTTTTTTGGAATACACTAAGCTGCAGAGAGTGCACGTGCCGTCTCAAAGAGCGTCGCTTTCCTCTTTAAGACACTGAGTGCGCTGCCTTGCCTACTGCTAAATTGTTCCCGTAATGCATACCTCTGAGCTAAAGTAGAACGGATTACCACGGCCTTGTCAGAGTTTTACGATTCTGCAGGATATTTATCCTGCTTATAATGGCATCACGAGCGCGCATTTAAAGATATGCATCTTAAGCCCACCACCCGACTTGGCACGAAATGATCCAAGTAGCCGCTGTGCCATAAAACATCAAACATCATTGTCGTCATCATCAAGCAAGACGGATCAATCGCTTTGCACGTGCCAGTCAGGTGCAAGACGCTTGACCGCCAAGTCCACAATAGGTGAACGCCATTGATAAGAGTGCCTTCTTTGACGAGTGCTTGCCAACTGAGTTGACCCGACAATAGTTACCGCTCGCTGTCAATGCGCATGCTCAGATGGACCGAGCGGCGAGGTGCGCCCGCACCAGGCCATTCGGGGCCACTCGTGCATGCGCCATTGGCGACTGGCGGCAGCGGCATACGGTAGCGGTATGCGGTAACTGTATGTAGATTTAGCATAGCGTTACCGTATACCGCTACCCGCAGCCGTCTCCGGCCCACGTGCAGATCGCTCCGTGTAACCCCGAGGGGCTGGGTGCATTTGCGCATGCGCTGCAGGCGACTCTAGGTGGCTGAATACGACAGCGCAGGGCTAGAACACACAATGGCAAGCTAGTAGCATGGTACGGGTGACGGCACTTGTTGCTTGCAAGTGGCTGAGTGCAGCGCTTCCGCATCGCACCTCGCAGATACGGAGAAGCTTCACGAGAATGCGGTGCAGTCCATCGCCGACCGTTACGGCAAGAAGTACACGTGGGAGCTGAAGCTGCAGATCATGGGCACCACGGGCGTCGACTCCGCGCGCACCGTGATCCAGGCCCTGGGGCTGCCGCTCAGCGTCGAAGACTACCTGGCCGACCTGGGACGCATCTACGCCGAGAAGTACCCGCACGTCGACCTCGTGCCCGGTGAGTACCCTCGTACCCAATCTTCAACTAAGAGAGCGAACATTGTATCCAGCAGCAAGTAGTGGCGCTTTTATTTACATTTACCAAGCACCAAGCACACCACTGACGGACTGTGTCTGAAGGTCTTGTACGACGACGATTACATCAGAGACGTTTTGTGGGCTCGACGGCGTCGTTGAGCACGACAGAAATGTCACTGACGTGCAGGTTGCAACTGAGCTGGTTGATGCATGACTCGGATAGCATCAGCTGAGCATATGGCAGGCAGATACGGGAGACACTCCACAAGATTGAACTGGCATCTTTTCTGTGTGCATGTCCATGTGTTCAGCTGACTCCACCAGTATTATGCACCATCCAGTCTTGTGTTAGGCTCCTATGTGCCTGTGTATGTATGCAGCTGATCCCATAGGAGGACCTATTCATATCCATACAATGGGATCACTCTGACACCTTCTGACCAATAGGAGTAGAGAAGAACCGAGCGAGGTTTGTGTCCAGGACGAACGTTGATGCCCGTGGTGCTCAGGTGGGGCACAGTTCGAGGCAGCCCACGGGACACGGTCCCAGCTGACGCAGAAGTTGGGTGGGAGTTTGCAGACAGTGGACAACTGTGAAGGTAGGTCTTGAGGCAGAGCAAAATACCAGTTTTAATGCCTCCCGCCATATAGAGGGCAATACAGAGGCTTGGGTCCTCTGTGTCGGCCCTCTATCGAAGATGGCAAACTTCAGGGATCAATGCACTTGCTTACACACGCCGTAGAGTATTACAACGGATGTCAAAAGTTTAAAGAGCCGTAGTAGGAGGCATGACTGGGAGCGTAATTCAACAAGCATGCCATATTGATAGGAGCTTTGTTTTCCGCTTGACGCGAGTCCCACAGATGTGAAAAATCGCCATTCGTTGGCGCTTTCTTGTAAGGCGAGCTCATGCTCATTACGTGTGAACTATGTCATTTACGTTTGAACAAATGCAACGAGGATGCGAAAGAAGAAAGTCCTTCGTCGTAGCTCTCTGTACACCCGTGGTTTTTCTGAATATGACGGTAGGCTGTGCTATCTGTTATCAGTTGTTTTTGTTTGAGAACAGCTCGTAGATAACACGAGACAACCCGTGATGAATGCCACCTAAATGAGGAGAAATATGTAAATTAACCATTATTCTTAGGTTATCATCTGAGGAGAAGCATAGGCTGTAGTCATTCGATACTTATCATCGCCTTCGAATGTTATTCGAGGTTACGCATGAAGTTCTTTCGAACTTTCAACTGATGCCCGCACTCACTCGTAAGAAAGAAATGAAGATAGTCAAATGTTTAGGGGAATCCCCCAAGGTGGAGTAAATTTGTAATAAGGGAGTAAGTACTCATTGGCATCCACCCAAGCGCAGCCATACGGCTACAAAGGAAAGCAATACAGCTTTCTCAGAAACTTCGCACTTAAAGAAAAATTCCACGTGGTTCGGAGTTCGAAGCCGGGACCACCGTTTCACCGGAGTAGTCGCTCAAGCAACTTGAGCTAACCGCGGCTTTTTTTAATAATCTGAGCTAACCGGAACGGCTAGCATATGGCAGGGTGAGAGCGAATTGATCAATAACTCGAAGTGGGAACAGTGTCGGTCAAATGTTTAGGGGAATCGCCCAATGTGGAGTAAATTTGTAACAAGGCAGCAAATTTGGTTCCTTATTACAAATGAAGATAATTGATAAACTTACGGGGGGAGGGGGAGGTTATATCTATTGCTCACCCGTTTGGTCCTCGTCTAATGGTGATGAAAGACAGCTTTACTGACATAGGAAGATTTGTATTCCGATGAATTTTGCGTGAAATAATGGCCATAAATTGGAGATGCTTGCACTTTCCACAGTTTAGCTAGTTCACTGTATTTCAGTTGTGTACTGTTGCAGATCAAGAAACGAACCTGATGTGCGCTGACTCTACACTAAGAAAAGGAAAAACTGAAAGCTGCGTTTTTCAACATTGAATACTTTAATTTTCCAAAAAATATGTTGGATTGCATTTTTGTTCCATGCTCGAGCATAACAAACCGTGCAGTTTTCTGTCTATACAAGTAGAACTAACAGCAGATGTGTCCCCAACAAACATACCCCACTTAATTTAGAGGTGCGTTGAGGAGGTTTTAGCGCTAGAGGTCGAAAATACGTAATAAGCGATAAAACTGAGATGCATTAGCAGTGCCTCATTTACCAGATCCACGTCACTCTTTGATGTAGTCCCAAACCGCAGCGACGAGCTCCTCCAACAAGGACACTAGTAGCTGCATGCTGCCGTAGATAACAGGTGACTGTTGATGACGCCAACAACTGTGCACAGGACGTTACAATTCTGCTCTCAGCAAGTTAGCAGGCAGCTTGATTTTGGTTCGTTTGTCAAAGTGAAGCAAGGTAGCCCCTGCTGAGCTTGCTGAAAGCCAACTAAACACCGCTAGTACTCAGGCTGGTACTGAAAGCTTACTTTCTTAGTAGTCTTTTTGCGATTGACTGCGTCGCCACACCTCTAAAACACTCAGTGACCGTTACTCCCTATAGAGGGTAACTGTAAAGGGAGCCAATGGTAGTCTGTCCATGAACTGACCAATCGTCGCGAAGTCTAAATGGTGCGCTTAGTGCCACTTCACCTTCTTTTGTAGTTAAAGGGACACTGAGGAGAAATTGAAGTTGGCTTGTATCCATAGAATACCAGCTCCTGATCACAAAAACGCCACACTTCCTTAAAACAAAGCTCTTGTAATGTAGAAAATAGCAAGAACCAAAATACAGGTATCGCCGCCACAGGCCAATCTCGCAAGTACAAGCGTGATGACTTCCTAGGACAAGAGGCGCCACCATGGAGGAATTTTCCTTACTTCATGGAAGTCACGAATCTCTGAGGCTTGGAAAGGAAGGTAGCGCATCGCACCGCTACCTGTCAGAAATCACGGAGTCTTCGTTTACGTCACGTTCACGTCACTCCGTTCTGTGTCGTCATAAGAGTTCTCGAGTTTGAATCGGAGCGGCGGGAAAAAATTTTTCAACTTCGAATCCAAATTTCTTTGAAATAAATGCATCTTTCGCTCCCGGACAAGCGTCAACAAAGCCATGAAATGCCGAACTATCAGATATTGCTAACAAAAAAATTTTGATAGGGTTCTCCTCAGTGTCCCTTTAAGGGCAGAGCTACAGCCATCGTCCGCAAGACTGCCTATGACTGAGGGCGATGCTGCGACTTCTCAAGTGCAGGCGTCGACCGCCTAGTACGCCATCTTCACGCGAGCGGTGTCCCCATGGCCATAGCCACCAGTTCGAAGCGCGTCTCCTTCATGGTGAAGACGGCTCGACACAGGGAGCTGCTGGCGCTCTTCCACCACGTGGTCTGCTCGGGCGAGAACCCCGAGGTGAAGCGGGGGAAGCCGCACCCGGACATCTTCCTCGTGGCAGCGTCCAAGTTCGACGGCAATCCGCCGCCTGAGAAGGCACGTACATACCCGGTCCGCCTGCACTTCGCATCGACAGCTTTTACGCGATAGCGTATACAGCTCGTTAGGTCAAAAAGCCGTCGGCGTAGTAGTAGTCGGCACCGCGTGTCGGGAATAATCGGGGGCTGCGTAAAAAAAAAAACTGTATCATGGTACTTTGTGGTTTTAGTGATTGATGACTGATTGATGTGTGACAGGCGATGACGAGTTAATGAAATCATTGTAATTAATTGAGTAATTAAAGAAATAAAAAATGAAAAAAAAATGAAAAAAGAGGGATTCAGAGGTGTCAAAATGCACAGAACGAAAAGATAATGCTTGGTGATGCTAATTAAGAAAATTTAGATTGCGTAATTTATAAATTAATTAATTTAGACTATTGAAAAAATAAAAATGCGTTCAAAGGCGTCAAACTGCTCAGAATGGAAAGCCAATGTTTGCTGATGCTAAGTATCGGAATATATCGTCGTCCTAATAAAAGAATCCTCTAAAAAATAAAAGTGCTCAGTCACTGCGACGTCATTCCTGTGCTACAGACTAGAAAAAATGGAAACAGGCGATGACGAATTAATGAAATCATTGTAATTCGCGTCAGCATCAGATGACACACCAAATGGTGTACGCTATCGCGTCAACTCATAAGCGCAGCATGGAACTCCTCGAACGTTTTTTCTTTGCTTTTTTTAAGTGCAATAACATGACAGCTGCCGTTCAACCAAAACTACTGCCAATGTACAGCGTCTCAAAATAGCTGATTGGTCGAGGAAGGCCATGAAACCTTGTGACGTCATCACAGCCTACCTACCAACCGTTTTAGGTGGCAACATGGGCATCAGATTATTAGCAACCTGTCCACTGTGGTAGGTGTCAGTGAAATTAATGATTAGTCGGGAGAGGTCACTTGACACTGTGACGTCATCACAACTAGCCCTCCGGGTTGTGAGCGACCAAGTTTCTAGACAGGAGCCTAGGCAGAGAATCGAAATAAAAAATTAGAAAGAAGTATGATATATGCAAATGTAGGCACTGTCAAAACATAGCGATACCTGCTACTGCAGCTTAATCCGAATATGGCGGTTTATGGATCGACATTTGCAAAGAAAGTGACTCAAACGCACACACGGAGTTGCAACAAGAGCTGCGACTAATGTGAATCTAATGCGGTCGTATTCTACTCTTACGGCGACTTAGGCGTCCTCATATATTTTGCCATGATTTTTATTTTTGGGTACGTGATATTATGATTTTCACAAATGGCAATACATGGAAGTTTTTTTTGTGAAATTCTAGCTGTCTTAGAACGAGCCAGGGTTGGTGCTGGCAAAGTACACGTGATGCCACTTTTTGAAAATATAAGCTTTAGCTGCTGTAATGCTATTTGGGGAGCCAGAAGGGACATGCATACTTAGGACTTCACATATGAAATCAAACACAAAGCTCAGCTGATTTTGAAGGAGAGGTCGCGCCTGCTAACACAACCTTCATTTAGTCGCGGTCATCCTGGCATAGCTCGGCGTCCTTGGTGTTCAGGTGTTGGGCACGTATAAGGAGTTCACGGCTGCCGTCACCGGTTGCGGCGGCAACGTTTCGATGGAGGCGAAATGCGGAAGCACCCGAAGGCTGTTATTTAAGTGCATGCTGCAGAACCTCAGATGGATGAAAGTGAATCGGAGCTTATGCCATGCTGTGCCTCACAGAAGCTCATATTAGATCTGGCATGTATATATGCGTTATTGTTTTTAGATTTTGTTGGGGACTTTTCCTGAGGTTTTTCGAGTTATGAGGATGTGCTGCCTTAGCTTTAAAAATGATTTTTTAAGGTTTTAATTTTATGCGTAGAATGGTTATTTATGTTGTTTTCAACATCATGCGACAAACATAAAATGAAAAACGTCATGAACATCTATTTTTTCACTATCATCATCCTCTTTATTGTTTGCCACCATTGGTAGCCGAGCTAAGTGGGATACCAAACGAATGCCTTTTTAGAGATCACTAATGCTCACTAATAATCACTAATAATCGTTGCGGCGTCCGTATACTATCAAACGTAAAACCTCGTCTTTGTACCTGAGGTTCTGCTGCGGGTTCAAGTGTGACTGCTTTTCTTCAACAGCTTGAAACAACAATCCACAAATCGCTACATTATGATCACACAGTTACATGTTACAACTGTTTCACACACGTGAAAACACTTGAGAACAGAGAAATACGAGAAAAAAATGTGTAACCGTTATTAATAGCAAAAATAACGAGAATGAAACAAAACGCCGCTGATTTGGCCGAGATTCTAAATTAGCGACCGTTTTTAAATGAGGAAAACGAAGGCATGGCTAAGGCGACCGACTCTCTAGTTCTCTCATTAGTGATGCATTTTACTGATTTTTATGTTCAAGCAATTGAAGACGATGGCACAGAAGGGAAATTGCGAATGCTTTGCTAGAAAGAAAATCAGCAACAAGAGCAATGTGAGTTGCGCATGTCCCTTGGTACACACGAAAATGACGCTTCTCAGTGTTTGTTCATGGTTTCAAATGCTTTGTGGTATGCTAAAATGAAGCCAACTCTATGCTTCATGAAAAATTTGGCGGTCACGCTACGTGTTAATTACTATAGTTGAATGCAACACAAGAACGAATGGGCTTTTCCTCGTGATAGGATCCCCTTCCAGCCAATGGCGTCGCCATTTTCTCATGAGCCTGCTAGTTGAAAGGAGCCACCAGCTGAAAGGAGATAGTCCCCTCCCTCTTTTGTCAGGGATAGTAATCTCACTGCCTTGTCACGATAGCAGGGCCATGAGAATCGGCCGTCGCCATTGGCTGGAAGGGGGTCCCCTTTGACGGTGAAAAGCCGCTGCGTTCTTGAGTTGTATCCGACTGCAATGACAGCAGGGAGGGACAGTTCTGCTCGAAGAATGGAGGCTCAAGAGGGCACTGTTTTGCTTAACACCGCATACGTTTTGATTCCAGGTGCTGGTGTTCGAGGATGCGCCCAAGGGCGTGACCGCCGGTCTCGCCGCGGGAATGCAGGTCGTCATGGTTCCCGACCCGCGCATGGACCAGGAGAACAGACGTCGGGCGACGCTGTGCATCGAATCGATGGCGGACTTCAAGCCGGAGCTATTTGGGATGCCGCCCTTCAAAGACTCCGCCACAAAGAGCTAGCACCGGCGACCAAGTCCAGAAGAGTTGTGCGGACAATCCTAAGGGCTGCGCTTTCCCGTCTTCTCTTTGAGAGCACTATCTTCTGCTTCACGAAGTTTATCCTATGCGGTGCTCTCGAATACAAGCGTTCTTGCCGATATATTTCTAGTGCGCGCCTTAGTTGCGTAGGCCTAAGAGCCATTAGTTGTGTCGCTATTATGGGCGAAGTTGCGGCCAACAGTGGTTGCAGACAGTGACGTGGTCAGTGTGTGGAAATGGTTGAAAATGATTTGGCTGCACACGCAGTGCATGTTATGAAATGAACAGTTAGTGAATTTCGGTACTAAGCTCTATTTTTTAGACTGAGTGATTATGGTGAAATTGCGTAAGGGATGCATATCTTGCAAAGATAGTACGCGGTTCATCTTGTGTGTTCCGTTTATGACGACGTGTCTTTGATAAAATACGCAAATAATAATAAAGTTGCTAAATCGGAAATTTGTTTACGCGGTTGTTCACAAATGGGTAGTAAAATGTTTTCTGCCTTGCAACTGTTTTTATGGTCACATATCTAGAGTAATCGTGTTTAGGTTGCAAGCGAAAAATTCAGAACACGAGGTCTGAAGATTATTTTTCACTGGACGCAGAATTCTCGCAAAACAACATGGTCGGAACGGCCGTGAAGAGCTTGGTCATGAGTGAAGCACGTCTGGATTGTACATTAACTGATGTAATGAGTGTGAGAAAATTAGGCAAGTTTGTTAGTGTTCCGCGAACGGAGCAATTCTAGTTCTGGAACTTTCTTACCATTTGCAAAGTATTGTTCAAGAATAATTGCTTCATTAACCTAAATAATCATGGCCACGTGAATCTTATTAAATCAAATCTTTATAGCGCAGGTCTCGTGGTAAGGCTTTGCCGTCGAAAGCCTAATGGATGGATAGACGATAAGAACGTCTGATTTGAAATCGAGTGGTGGCGCGTGCCACCAGACTTAGTATTTTTGTTCCCTTATTTTTTTAAGGGGTAAGTCCAACAAGTACGGCTAAAAATTAAAATTTATTTTCATCACCAATTTCATTACTTTTTGCTACAGCGTATAAGACTTTTACAATTGTGTTTTCAGTGACTTAAAACGGGTTTTTCACTGCTATCTACCCCAAGATACATGTTCCCTTCGTTATCCGTAAACACCACGATATCATGATCGTGTCGGCATCGATATCTGTGTAGATACTGCGATATTTCGTTGCGCGTTTCTCTTGTGACTTACCGCACGCGGCACAGGAGTCATCCGGGGCATATTACTCTTTGTAGCGAGATAGATGTCTGTTGACGGCCCTCGCCCGAAACCAAGAGAGAGAGAGAGAGAGAGAGAGAGAGAGAGAGAGAGAGAGAGAGAGAGAGAGAGAGAGAAACGTTTAATGCATAGAATGTTTGGGTGGGCCTTCATTCCAGGAGCCCGTTTGCTTTTGCCGCCGCTCTTTCCTGGTTCACCAGCGAAAGCCTTACGAATGGGAGCTGGACAGGGCCGCCTCCCAGCCCTCAGTTGTTGGGTTATTGAATCGTTGTACTGCTGGGTTTTGTAGCGATAGCTACATTACGGTAGCATTTAGAGCCTTCAGCGTGGCGGCGCTGTGGCGGTGGCGGCGCAGCCATGGCGTGGCGGCGCCGCCACCTTTTCCATTCTGCAGTGTTCGGTAGTATGAATTTCAAACATTTTCAAAATAAACGGTGGTCAGCGCATGAAAGCAGTTTGTCATGTAGACATTCTGCGACTGGTGGGCACAGATAAAAAAAGCAGTGTTGTCGTCAATGTCCTAATTAATTATAATAAATTAACATACTTTCAGTCGCTGCATTTAGCGTGTATGTTTACAATGGAAACTTGCAGGCGGCCGTATTTCCAGACAACTCCGATTCGCCTAGTACGCTCATGTTCTCAGATATTCGCTTCCACATTTACAAAACAATGCATGCAGTTGAGCATGCAACGCTGTGACGATCAACACATCACTCCTTTCGATGTGACTCAGCTGTTTCGTTTGGCTTTTCGTCTGCCATCGGTGTTAAAACAGTAGTTGAAACTACTGTTTTTTTTATCTTTCTTCTAGCAAAATCAATGAAACGCCGCACTCAACAACTATGTCGCATTGAAGTTATGGTTTATGGTGGTTTAACTTCCCAAAGCGACTCAGACTGTAAGGGACGCCGTAATGAAGGGCTCCGGAAATTTCTACCCCATGGGGTTCTTTAATGTGCACTGACATCGCACAGTACACTGGCCTCTAGAAGTAATGAAATAAGTTCGGCACCAATCGTCACCGCGTTGCATGCTTAACTGCGGGGACTGAGTTTGAAATTGAGAGGAATACAAGAGTACTAGGCGAATTCTATAAAAATTGAGTAGCCTATATGTGAATACGACCACTTGGAAGTTTCCGCTCAAAAATATAGGCATGCTAATTGTAGTGATTGAAAACTACATTATTTGAGTAGAGCTAGCTAGGATATTAACGACGCTTATCTTTCCGCTTTGCGTCCGCCCTTTTTCTGAACCTATGCGCGGACAAGCACCTTTCGTGTGCAGCTCAACGTTCGTTCGCAAAAATATTTTAGGGAGCCAACCTTGAGCACCTTGCATACCGGGTCACAGTCTGTTTCTCATGATACTTATTCAGTTAGCACACTTTGATCCGTTGACGTTTCGTTTAGTTCACTTCATTACCTCGTTCTGATTTCCGGCGTACTTACTATAGTTATTCTCCTGGTTCGTTTCCTGCAAAGTGAGTCAAAGCTATTTTTGAACAAATACTTTGATTGTAGCTGTTTATCGCTTTCCGTTGTCGGTAGAAGGTGGTGGACCCGCCGCGGTGGCTCAATGGTTAGGGCGCTCGACTACTGATCCGGAGTTCCCGGGTTCGAACCCGACCGCGGCGGCTGCGTTTTTGTGGAGGAAAAACGCTAAGGCGCCCGTGTGCTGTGCGATGTCAGTGCACGTTAAAGGTCCCCAGGTGGTCGAAATTATTCCGGAGCCCTCCACTACGGCACCTCCTTCTTCCTTTCTTCTTTCACTTCCTCTCTTATCCCTTCCCTTACGGCGCGGTTCAGGTGTCCAACGATATTTGAGACAGATACTGCGCCACTTCCTTTCCCTAAAAACCAATTATTATTATTATTATTATTAGAAGGTGGTGCCTTGCGTGGTTTCTTAGGGCGCCTCGGTACTTAGTACCAAAGAAAGCTGCATCGAGGTGTTCTATTGTTTCTGAGGCCCAGCCAGGTACTTTTAACAATAGTTGCCAGATGACACTGGCAAAGTGTTCGGTATGGAATGATAGGTGCACCTTTTTATATCGTGTTCACCAGAGGACGTGTAACGCATTGCGTGACTCTTGGGGTGCATGAAGAAAATGCAGCAATGCTCACTGTGACACCCAGCACACCAGGCTTGCTGCATGGTCGCGTTGTGGTGCTCTTGTGGCACCACTAGAACTAAACCCCGGAAGGTTGTACACAAAAGTTCCCTTTAACCTCTAGAGACATCAGGGCAATGAGAGTTTGAAACGAGCCACAGTTGTGGAAATACGGGGGAAACAAAGCCTTTCGCCCCGCCCGCACTCCCACTCCGCGGACGCAGCGTTCCCGCTCGCTAACCGCGGAGGGGTTCGTGCTCGAGGGACAAAGGGAAGGGACGACACAGCGTTTGCACTCATATGCTATTTATTACACTTGCAATTAATACACAGAGCGGGCCAGCTAGCTACAAAACATCAACGAGGCATTCCTCGGAAATAGAAGGCTACGTAAGAAGGACTTCCGACTTACCGGCTGGGGCGGGGGCGCGACTTCGGAGGTATCGGCGTGAACGTTTGTATGCGCCGATAATGGCGGCCGGGTTTTCCCTGCGCGCCGCATTCTTAAGGCAAAGCCATTCCCTAGCATTTGCCGGGGAAGGCGACCAGAGCGCGCGTTTGCTGCGCTCGCTTCGCTGCCTGGAACCAGAAGTCCAGCGGCAAGGCACAACGGATCCCCGTGCGCCTGCCGCGGAAGGTGACGGGAGCGTGCGGCTCCAACCGCTCACCACGCTGGCCGGATACCGAAGGGGTTCTCTCCGGTTCCGCAGAATTCCGCGTAACCTACGAGGTGGCGCTCCCGTCGCCGTTCCCTTTCCCCCATGAGGGAGACTTCCCTCCTCGCCCAGCCGGGGGCTGTCCGTCCCGACGGCCGACGATGATGGGCCGCATCGAAACGGAGGGGGGAAACAGGTTCTCCACATCCCTCCCTCCTTAAATGTCGGCCTACGGTTGAACCCGTCCATGGATGCCATCGACGAAGGGGCCACGAGCGTTGCGGTGATGACTGCAAGACAGCTCGTACAGGCGGGGTGCCGGGGTCATCCGATGAGCAGCAAGGTCACCGGGCACCCGTCCTTTGTTGGAAGGTAGAGGGGCTGGCCCCCCCCTCTCGTAGCCGCTGCAAACTGCTCGCCGGAGACTCTGCAGCTCGATGACTCATGGCCGCAAGGCAGCAGGCAGAGACCCATACAATGGACAGCAGGCCGGGGCAGCTTCTCTTCAACTCTGCATATCGCTCCTAGGATCTCCAAAAGTTTGCAGCAAAAACAATGGAGACCGCGTAAACTCACCATTTGGTAAAATGCGGAGTAATGCAAGTGCCAAACAATCCTGTCCGGCACCGCCCAAACGCTCGGTTCATTTGAACGTAGCTGGCTCTCTTCGGACGAAGCACATTCGCGGTTCGCTTTAAGGCATGGTGATGTTAAGCTCACTTGAGCTGCGTTAGCGTCTCTGGTTCCGCGAAATTATAAATTCGCTTCGCAGCCCAAAAAAGTAAGTTCGTTCGAACAAAGTCAGCTTTCTGTAGTTGAGCGAGACTTCTCGGCTCTAGCGAGGTTAAATATACAAGCAAGCCCGTTTGCGCGTGCTTGTGCCACGGTACGACTGTGTCCTCCCAAAAGCGACAGGCAGCTCCCGAAGAGCCTTAGGCCTACTCGCTCTTACACTTCCGGGTGCCAACAAAGGGCCAAGGACAATAGCTAGAACACAACGCCACGAGATGTTTCTGCCAAGGTGACCCTAACGCGAACGGCGCCTACCGCTTCCCGCGGTGTCGCAGCGCCCCGGTGCTTTTCCTGTAATCACGACTGCAATCCAAAACAGCTGACTACGGCACCCGGCTCCCAGAGCCAAAGAGACAGAACAGAGAATATTTACAACTATGTACAAGAAAAATCGGGCCACCCTCCAGGCTTCCGCATTCACTCGCTTCTGGCTTGCTGTTCTCCGTGGGCGTCTCGGTCTCGCTCTCCATGAGCGGACCTCGTAGGTTCACCTTCCACAGGTGTACCGATGAAGTGCTCATCAAAAGCTTAGCATGCACGGCAATCCTCCCATGCTGCTATTACGCTCATCTCGCTGTCAATAAAGCATCTTCGCCTTGCTAGCAACTCCGAATTCGGTTCAGGCCTAACGCTGTTCCAAATCCGGGCGGGCATTCCACGAACCGAACTGACTGCCGTCCCTCGTCCCAAGAGCTTGCCACACGTTGGGACGCCATTGTGGAAATATGGGGGGACAAAGCCTTTCGCCCCGCCCGCACTCCCACTCCGCGGATGCAGCGTTCCCGCTCGCTAACCGCGGATGGGGTTCGTGCTCGAGGGACAAAGGGAAGGGACGACACAGCGTTAGCACTCATATGCTATTTATTACACTTGCAATTAATACACAGAGCGGGCCAGCTAGCTACAAAACATGAACGAGGCATTCCTCGGAAATAGAAGGCTACGTAAGAAGGGCTTCCGACTTACCGGCTGGGGCGGGAGCGCGACTTCGGAGGTATCGGCGCGAACGTTTGTATGCGCCGATAATGGCGGCCGGGTTTTCCCTGCGCGCCGCATTCTTAAGGCAAAGCCATTCCCTAGCATTTGCCGGGGAAGGCGACCAGAGCGCGCGTTTGCTGCGCTCGCTTCGCTGCCTGGAACCAGAAGTCCAGCGGCAAGGCACAACGGATCCCCGTGCGCCTGCCGCGGAAGGTGACGAGAGCGTGCGGCTCCAACCGCTCACCACGCTGGCCGGATACCGAAGGGGTTCTCTCCGGTTCCGTAGAATTCCGCGTAACCTACGAGGTGGCGCTCCCGTCGCCGTTCCCTTTCCCCCATGAGGGAGACTTCCCTCCTCGCCCAGCCGGGGGGCTGTCCGTCCCGACGGCCGACGATGAAGATGGGCCGCATCGAAACGGAGGGGGGAAACAGGTTCTCCACACAGTTCATGACGCAGAAGGAAATGTCCTGGCCCGTGCATTTTTAACAGAGGCTGTGCGTTAAAAAATTGCATTTGTCGAAATTGCAAACCGAGTTTTCTGCTAGAAAATTATTGAATTTTTGCCGTGATCTCGGTGCACGGTCAATCGCTTGTGCTTTCAAACCGAGGTAAAGCATCTCATATTGAGTGCGCAGCGTATGTCAGTTCCATTGAACATGCAATTCTGTACGGTGAGACTGAATGCAACGTCACTAGAGAGATATTAGACGTTTTTAGGATACCGGAGACGTACTACCGGTTTACCGGACCCCTCTTGCGCATGCGCAGTGGCATTGTTGGGGTGAGGGGGAGTCACTGCGCGTGCGCTAGAGGATTGCGGTAAACCGGTAGTACGTCTCCGGTATCCTAAAAAACGTCTATTAGAATAGCGGAAACGTACTAGCGGAGAAGTGTACCGTTTTTGCCGGTCTTATGTACGGGAGTTGCGCATGCTGAGTGCCAATTGCGTGGCGGGATAGGACTACTGCGCGTGCGCAACTCCCGTGCGTAAAACCGGTACACGTATCTGCTAGTACGTCTCCGGTATGCTAAACCTATAACTATAGTCGCGGTACGTCTCTTAGTGTCTTTGATGCAGAGACGAGACCCCTGGAAGTAGTGGCGCACCCACACAATTACTACGCTGCGAGCGTCAAAAACGTAGATAAGGTTGACAAAACTGTCACTCCGTTTTCAGTTCTTTTCGAAATCCTGGCGATGTGGAGAGGCGAAGGTGCTGCAGAAAAAAACACTCAGACTAACTTCTGACCAAATAAACGTTGCTGAAGGAAGCCTTACATTGGTGGACCCTATCAAAACGCCATACAGCGCCCGAATCTATACACAGAAATGTGTCGTGTATTAAAGGGACCCTGAAATGATTTCGATAGACATATTCAAGTGCAAAATATCTGTTGAGGGGGTCTTTGTGGGTGTCCGAGTTAAACTTGAAAGCTCTGTGTGGACCCTAAAATTTAAAAATAATTTTTAAAAATCGCTGCTCGCAGTAGCTCGCAGCCGATTAGGGCGACACGCATCATCTCTCGTTCTCTACCCCGATGACGTCAGTGGGCAGACGGGGCGAGCATGAAGACTGGCTCTTCTGGCCACTGACGTCGTCGCCCTTATCGGTGGCGAGCTACTGCGAACAGTGATTTTTAAGTATTTCTAAATTATAGGGTCTACGGAGAGCTTTTAAATTTGACTCCACCTTTACAGACCTGTTGCACTAGAATATGCGTGTCGAAATAATTTCAGGGTCCCTTTAAGCGCTCGCCTGCTAACGTTCGGCAGAAGCTTCGCTGTCTCCGTTGCTTACGCTTCACGCGACGTCCCCTGTCTGTTGGCGTGAAAATATTTTCTTGCATTTGGAGCGGCAGGCAAATGCGATTTCTTAACATGCAAGGTGCAGAATAGATAACACAGTATTGAATTTGCCTATAATCTTACTGCTAATACTTAGTTACACGCTGAAATTGAAATGTGGTTTTTGAGGAAAACCCCGTCGCGGTGGCTCAGTCGTTAGAGCGCTCGGCTACCGATGCGGAGTTCCCGGGTTCGAACCCGACCGCGGCGGCTGCGTTTTTATCGAGGCGAAACGCTAAGGCGCCCGTGTGCTGTGCGATGTCAGTGCACGTTAAAGATACCCAGGTGGTCGAAATTATTCCGGAGCCCTCCAGTACGGCACCTCTTTCTTCCTTTCTTCTTTCACTCCCTCCTTTATCTCTTCCCTTACGGCGCAGTTCAGGTGTACAACTGTCCAACCATAGATGAGACAGGTACTGCGCCATTTCCTTTTCCCCAAACCAATTATATTTTTGAGGAAAGGAAATTGCGCAATATCTGTCTCGCGTATCGGTGGACACCTGAACTCCGCCGTAAGGGAAGGGGTAAAGGAGGGAGTGAAAGGAAGAAAGGAAGAAAGAGGTGCCGTAGTGGAGGGCTCCGGAATAATTTCGACAACCTGGGGATCTTTAACGTGCACTGACATCGCACAGCACACGGGCGTCTTTGCGTTTCACCTCCGTCGAAACGATGCTGCCGCGGTCGTGTTCCAACCCGAGAACTCCGGATCAGTAGCCGAGCGCCCTAACCACTGAGCAACCACGGCGGCTCTTTATATGAATAATTTTTTACTTCGGCGCACGTCAAAGGTAAAAACAGTTGGCCGTACTGTTAACCACGTATTTTTATTGAAATGCGTTGTTATCTACGTATAAGCATACGCTAGTCATGAAAATGCTGAGCTTTCGTTGTGAACCACGTTTTGGCTACTTCTGTGAATTAAATGAGCAGGCATACTCAGGGCAACAACTGGAGAGTCCTTTTTTTCTTTCTGGAAATCCAAGCCGGCAGTTGTTTCCAACTTTGTATGCAGGGCTGCAGCTGTAAGACGACAGAACAGTGATGGGCATGTGCGCCTGGATATCCGTCGTGGGATAAAGCAAGTAAAAGCATGTACTTGTCGCCAGTAGCCATCCGCTTTTTCAAAATTTAATTGCGAGCTATAAGCACCCCCATCTAACTCTCGCTCCCCTTTTTAAGTTTCGTGAACACAAGAGATACCGGCACTCAGGCACGTGAAATCGAGGCTGCGGCTTCGATCACAAGGAGTGAAGATCCTGGAAGCGAGAATGCTGGGCAAGTCGGAAACGGCGCTCATCACGTTCGACGGCCCGTATATCCCGCAGTGGGTCATCTACCGATCCGGAGAATTCAAGACCTACCCATATCGTCCTACGAGACAGATCTGTTACGTGTGCGGAGAACAAGGCCATCGTTCGGACGTCTGTCCAACGCCGAACACCAAGCTCTGCAGGACGTGCGGCACACACGACCCACCAGAAGGCCACCCGTGCAAGGCCAAATGCATGGTGTGCGAAGGCGACCACGTCACCACGGAGTGCCGTCGACGCCTCAAGACTACTGAGGAGCTCCGGGGCAGCACGACCGGCGGCCGGCAGTCCCGGAAACAACAATGGCAGCAGCAGCAGCAGCAGCACCAACTGCCGCAGCAGCAACAACCGCAGCAGCAGCAGCAGCAGAACCCGCACCTGAGTCGAGAGCGCCGACCCAGGTGGCTTAGCTCGGAGCGGGACCATGGCCGCTCCTCGAGCCGAGGCCGTAGCACCGTGCGAGATCACAGCCAGAGCCGATCCAGGGATGACTCTTTCCCGCCGCTAAACCGGTCAACGGCCAAGCCGAAGCAGCAGCAGCAGCAGCAGCCGCCGCAGAAACAACAGAAGAAGTGCGGCGTCAAGGTGAGCCGGGGAGCGGGCTCTCCAAACCCACTGATTCCGCACTCGGATCAAGATAATATTACGCGTAACTCGAAGGAAATTAAAGCTCTAAGAGAGGAGAATGCACATCTCCGAAAAAAATCGATGACCTCATTAAAGAGATGCAGGCTCAGAGAACAGGGCACGTACCGCGGTCCCCGACTCCGGCGGCCGAGGTGCAACGATCTCCAACCCCCTTAGCAGTGAGCCCCGAAGAATTCAGAACTTTCATGCAGCGCATGGAGGATTTCATGATTCGCACCGAAGGACAGTTCCGACAAACTCATGCAAGATTAGATGCCATGCAGGTCCAACTCAACCTGTCAGAACAGAACATCACATTACTACAGCAAAAAGTTGCGTTGCAGGACCAAAGTTTCCGCAGCCACGTCAAAAGTCAAAATACGCAACGAATAACAAACGAGGCCCGGGACAGGCTCATACACGAGCGCCGTTTCGGAACTGAAGGCTCCAATCAGAACAATGCCCAAAACAATGGCTAAACAAACTCCACTAGAAATCTGGCAATGGAACTGCAGGGGGTACCGCCAAAAGCAGGGACTCCTAATGCAGTTTTTACATACGCAAGGTTCAACACCCGATATAATAGCTTTACAGGAAACTAACACGACACCGTCACTCAGGGGATATACGTGCTACGATAGCGGACGCACGGCAACCTTGGTCAGCAAAAAGTTGGTAGCCATAGCCCATGACCCAATTCGCAACACCAAAATTGAACACTTAGTGACGGAAATTATTCCCAAAAAGAAGCGTAAGGAAAAGAGTGTCTTTCTAGTAAACCTCTATAGCCCGCCTCGCCAGCGGGACGCGCATTTTGATATACTCTTTCTAGGGGCTAGCAAACTTGCGAAAAGCAACTCGTTGCTCATTGTAGGCGACTTCAACGCTCGCGGACAGCAATGGGGATACCCCACTAATAATCACAAAGGTATACAGGTCGAGGACGCGGCGGAAGCGATCCAATGTGCCCTCTTAACAGACCAACTTCATCCCACGCGCCTTGGCACTTCGATCTGCCCGGATACGTGTCCGGACTTAACGTTTGTCAGGGGAGTGAAGCACGCAACGTGGGAGAATCTGCTGGAGAATCTAGGCAGTGACGACTATATCCTGAAGACCACGATAGCAGCCACCAACATAAAGCGCAAGCTCGGCACGGCCAAGATCACCAACTGGCCGGCTTTCCGCAAGGCTTGCGCGGACCTGGAAGGGGGGATTACTTCCATAGATGATTGGTGTCAACAACTTAAAGACATCCAGAAGCGGTACACTCAGGAAGTGGATCGCACCGAGCAAACACCTGAGGTGGACCCTCGGCTCATCAGGCTGTGGGAGGCACGTCGAGGACTCACCAAGCGCTGGAAGAAGCAGCGCTTTAACAGGAAGCTCAAGCTCAAGATCGCAGAAGTCACCAAGATAGCGGAGGAGTACGCGACCCAACTGGCCAGGCAGAGCTGGCAGCAGTTCAGTAGCTCGCAGGACGGCACCCTCAGCACGGCCAAAACGTGGCGTATACTCAAGACCCTCCTCGACCCTACCCAAACCAGGGCCGAAAGCGGGAAAGCTATCCGCAGACTCGTCCACACCTTCGAGGGTACGGCAGAGGAACTGCAGATAAGGCCAAAGAGAAATGCTACGGCACGACCTTGCCTGCGGCATACGCGAAACCATACCTTGGGAAACCGAACACCCACTTAGACAGGCCGATCACCAGGGAAGAAGTGTTCGCTACCATAAAGGCATGCACGCGCAACACTGCGGCGGGAGCAGACAAGATCCAGAACGCACTCATACGCAACCTCTGCGACGAGGCGGTCGACCAACTGACCACCTTCCTCAACGGGCACTGGGTCGCAGGAACGGTTCCTGAAGAGTGGAAGCATGCAGAGGTCGTAATGATCCCCAAACCGGGTAAGAAACTCCAGATCGAAAATCTCCGACCTATCTCACTCACCTCCTGTTTAGGCAAGCTCTACGAGCGAGTCGTTACTCGGAGGCTCCAAAGCTACATGGAAGACGAAGACCTGTACCCCCACAGTATGTTCGGCTTCCGAGCCCACCTCTCCACCCAGGACATCCTCTTACAACTCAAAGAGGAAGTCCTCACCAACGTCCCGAGCGTAGGCGAGAACGTGGTTATGGCCCTCGACATCAAAGGAGCCTTTGACAACGTTAGCCACACGGCTGTAATGGAAGGACTCGACAACCTCCACTGCGGCGAGAACATTCACAGCTACGTGAAGGCCTTTCTCTCCAACCGCACTGCAACGGTTGGGCTCGGAGACCTTCGTAGAATATGTCAGTGCACGAGGCCTCACCTGCTCCACCGAAAAATCAGAACTCCTGCGAGTCCACAAAGGGAAACACAAGGAAGGGTCCCTCAATGTCTCCCTTGAAGGACAGCTAATTCCCGAACGAGACAAGATACGAGTCTTGGGAATGTGGCTGCAGAGCAACCAGCGATGCGGCCATACGCTCGGCCTTCTCAAGCAATCGACCACTCAGGTCGCCAGAATGATCACGCGCGTGTCGCAGAAGCGGAGCGGCATGCGAGAGGGGGATACCCTGCGCCTGGTTCAGAGCCTGGTGGTTAGTCGCGTGGGTTACGCCCTCCCGTACTTCAACCTCAACAAAGGAGAAGTGGATAGTGCAGACACCATACTCCGCAAAGCTTACAAGACAGCCCTGCATCTACCAATGAACACCTCCAACGAAAAACTATTGGCTCTTGGAATTCACAACAGCTTCGAAGAGATCAAAGAAGCCCAACTGGTCACGCAGTTAGCTAGGCTCCAGCAGACTCCTACGGGGCGCTCGCTCCTTAGCCGACTGGGGCTAGGCGGAACTGCGGAATTCGAGAATCGTACTGCGAGCATACCGGACGCAATCCGCCAGACGCTAAAGGTTCGCTCCCTTCCCCGGAACATGGACCCCAACTTGCATGCGGCCCGTAGGGCAGCCCGGGCGAGGTATGTACAACAAAATCTAGCTACAAAATCCACAACGATATACACGGACGCGGCTCCGTATACAAGAAGCTCACATAACAGCACAGTGGCGGTAGTTATTGATTCGAACTTAAAGGAATTAGCTAGCGCCTCAGTGAGGGATTGCACGGTAACCGAAGGGGAGGAGCTGGCCGTAGCTCTAGCGGCGGTAGCCGGTTATCGAAGCAACATGTCCCTTACCATACTTACAGATTCGAGAGAAGCGTGCCGTAACTACATGAACGGCCGCATAGGTCGCGCCGCGCTCCGGCTCCTCCAGAGCGCGACCCCACCAAAAGTCATACATAGCATTTACTGGGTGCCAGGACACACCGACATAGCGGGGAACGAACGCGCCGACGAGGTAGCTCGAGGGTATACGAGCCGAGCTTCCTCTCAATCGGACGATCTACCCGACCGAGTCAGTCCTACGTACTCAGACATTCTCAACTACTATAAGGGGGTACGGATCCGCTATCCGCCGCCTCATCCTGATCTAAATCAACTAGAGGCAGTGTATTGGCGAAGATTGCAGACAGGAACATTCCCAAACCTGCACATCCTTAGCAAGATTTACCCGACGCAATATCGGGACACTTGCCCGTGGTGTGGCAGCAAACCATCGTTGTACCACATCACGTGGGAATGCAGTAAAAACGACAGCTTTCGCAAAGACCCGAGTGCGGAACAGTGGGAGAGCCGGCTCTCCAGCGGCGATCTGGGTTGCCAACAAGGTCTGATCCAGCACGCCCAACGAGCAGCGAAGCTCAGCGGAGCCCTGGAATAGGGGCACCGACCCTGTGAGAAGAAGGAAGATGGACCTCTTCTTTCTCGTCTGCTACTAGCACCTTTCTAGAGCATTAAAAGTCTTTCCTACCTACCTACCAAGGGGGCCCGAGGTGTCCTGGCCGCTCTCCCAATTCGAGCTCAACCCCTCCCCCCCCTCCCCCGGGGTTCATCCTATACAACTGCCTCGGGCCCCACCCGAAAAAAATGAGCTGCGGTTCAACTATTGCTAAACCTGATTAGAGAGCGAAAACTGTGGTGTATCGGGCAGCTAGACGCGGCTTGGCGTTTGTAACGTTGAGTGCGTTCCGCACTCTGGATATGCAGTGCTCCCACCCTGCCACCCTGGCAGGTGGCGGTTAATGGTTCATTGCCAGAGGTTGGTCATCCAGTGAACGCTGCGGCCTGTTGCTGCAGTGCCGCGTGTCTGCCACAACGTTGTCAGCGCTAATGCATGCAGCCCACATGTCTCACCACCGCCACGTACCTCAAAGCGCGATTGAGGGGTCCACTCTCCCAGGGACCCATTTATGCGCCTTCCTTTCCTCAAAATCATCGCAGTCGTTGTCAACGCCAACGGCAATGAACACAATGAACGCCGATGGTCTAGCTTCAGTGCCGCGTTTCTTCTACAGTTAACGTTGTGAATGCCAACGTATACAGCGCACATCTGTCGCTACCGCCACGTAGGCTAAAGCGCGACCGAGGTGTCCACTATCCTAGGGCGCCAGTTATGCGCCTGTCCTTTGCTTTCGAGGAAAATTGTAGATTAATAATAATAATTGGTTTTTGGGGAAAGGAAATGGCGCAGTGTCTGTCTCATATATCTTTGGACATCTGAACTGCGCCGTAAGGGAAGGGATAAAGGAGGGAGTGAAAGAAGAAAGGAAGAAAGAGGTGCCGTAGTGGAGGGCTCCGTAGTGGAGGGCTCCGGAATAATTTCGACCACCTGGGGATCTTTAACGTTTACTGACATCGCACAGCACACAGGCGCCTTAGCGTTTTTCCTCCATAAAAACGCAGCCGCCGCGGTCGGGTTCGAACCCGGAGGAAAATTGTAGATTCGTTTTGAAAATTGGTTTTGAGGAAAGGAAAGAGCGCAGTAACTCTCTCACATATATCGGTGGACACACGAACCGCGCCGTAAGGAAGAGGAAATTCGTAAATTGGTTTTTGGGGAAAGGAAATTGTGCGATATCTGTCTCACTTATCGGCGGAAACCTGAACCGCGCAGTAAGGGAAGGGATAAAGGAGGAGTGAAAGAAAGAGGTGCCTTAGTGCAGGGCTGCGGAATTATTTAGACCACCTGGGGCTCTTTAACGTGCACTGACATCGCACAGCACACGGGCGCCTTAGCGTTTCGCCTCCATCGAAACGCCGCCACCGTGGTCGGTTTCGAACCCGGGAACTCTCGCAAACGTTAGGCTGAAGGTCCTCCAAGGTCATTCTCCGGCCTATCCGATGACTGCTTTACCTAGCGTAGTGAAGCTTTTTGCTTCAAAGAATTTCTGCCTACGTGCCTGCCGCCACTGGCTCAAAAACCTCAGAAACATGTGCTCAAGCACGTGCGATCTCCGCAGTACCGCTCGTGAAATAAATGCAGTTCAGCATTAACCCCTTGCCAGAATGCCTCGATGTTCAGCTTCGCCGTTTCGAGGACAGACAGAAAAACTATTTCGCAAGTGAGTTTGGACCCTGCTGGGTCCCTGGGCCACTGCGCGGTCCCGCACTGCATCAAGTAGGTCATGTCGGGACATGACGTTGGCAGCCCGAGTCACCGCAGCAAGCTGCGATGTCGGGTCTGCAGACGTGAGCAGAACCTCCCAGTCCTCCTAGCTCGATATGGCGTGCTGTCCTTGCGGGAGAGGGTCAGCAGGGCAGCCGAAAATAATGTGGGAGAGTGTGGCGTGAAGGTCACCGCATAGGGAGCATGCAGTGGATGTGCCACAATAGTGGGATAACAGCTGAGGGGACGACAGAGAGCGGGTCTGGAGGCGTCTGAAGAGGATCTGTTGGGAGTGCTTAAGAGAGGGGTGGGGAGGGGGCAAGTCCGACGGTCCAAACGGGGTATTTGCGTGAGCTCCGCAAAGGTGTGCGCCCGCTCCCTCGAGAATCCTGGATCGAGAATGTCCTGAGCCCGGCAAATCAGACCTCGGGCCAATTTATCGGTAGCCTCGTTTCCAGGGTTCCGAGAGTGAGCCGGCACCCACTAGAGCTCTACCCTGCGCGGTAAATTTTGGGTAGGGGTGTTCAACAATTGCCAGGCAGGGGTGTGAATTCTGCCCCTGGCAAAGTTGAACAGAGTCGTTTTGGAGTCGCTGAAGATGTATTGGGCGTCCGAATGAGCAAGGGATAGGGCGATGGCGGTCTCCTCTGTCTCCTCAGGCGTAGAGCCCGAGGGAAGACGGTGAGTTAGGGGGTGAGGTAGGGTTGGATTGTAGGCGACTGCTACCGTTTCATGCGCTGTACATGCGACGTCTACCCAAACGGCATCGTGGGCTTGCCCATAATACTTATGGCGGGCATTAGAACGAGGTACGTTGCGAGGGATATGATTTTGGGTATGGACGTTTCGAAGAAGGGGTTTCACAACGAGAGGTGTATGGACGTTTCGAGGGATGGCTATAAGGGTCGACTGGTTAGCCGGTATGCTAATGCGAAGGGAGGAGAGTATATGGCGGCCAGTGGCCCTCGTGGCAAGCCTAAGGGACTATGTCTGAAGGTGCGCGTCAACTAGTTCCTGAATGGTGTTATGCATGCCTTGTGCAAGGAGTTTGGCTGTGCTAGTGCTACGAGGTAGGTTTAGGGCTGCCTTAGTCGCAAGGCGGATCATGGCGTTCACGCGTTCGGTTTCCGTGCGGTTCAATTTGAGATATGTGGTTGCGTATAGAACGCGGCTAAGCGTAAATGCATGCACTACTTTCATGTTGTCCGCTTCGTCTAAACCCTTGTTAAGGGAGGACACTCGGCGTAGAAGGTGCAACACGGATTGCGTGCAGGCCTTGAGTCTTTTAAGGGTGTGTTCATTTCGTCCAGAATCCTGCAAGTGGAGGCCAAGAATGCGGAGGGCGGGTGCGATGGGGATAGGGGATCCTTTTAAATTGATTTGGATGGGCGAGTTAGCGCCAGATTTTGGCTTAATTAGGAAGAGCGCGGACTTGGATGGGGAACATTCGAGCCCGATGGATGACGCGTGAGAGGAGGTGGTGTCTGCTGCTAACTGAAGAGTTTCCTCAATTTCCCCGTCAGACCCATGAGTGGTCCATGTGGTAATATTATCAGCGTACAGGGTATGCTTTAGGTGTGGGATTACATCCAGTTTGTGAGCTAGGGGGATGAGAGCAACGTTAAAGAAAAGGGGAGAAAGGACCGCCCCTTGAGGGGTTCCGAGCTCTCCGAGTGTATAAAGGAATGTGGTAACCTGATCTGTGTGCAGGGAGGCAGCGTGGCCCGAGAGAAAGGCGCGAGCGTAGTTGTAGGTTTTAGGGCCTACCGGTAGAGCCTGCAGTTCCCGTAAGATGGCATCCTGTAGAATCCTGTCAGATGCATTGGTGAGGTGAACTGCCAGGATAGCTTTAGTGTGGTGGGGGATGGTGTCATCAAGTACGTCAAGCGTAATTTGAAGTAGGGCGTCCTGCGCAGATAGATGCGCACGAAAGCCGAGCATACTGTGGGGGAAAAGGTGGTTGTCTTCCATGTACGTTGTTAGCCGAGCAAGAGTTATGTGCTCGAAGACCTTGCCTAGACAGGATGGAAGAGAAATGGGGCGGATGTTTTCTAGGGTGATAGGCTTGTGGGGTTTTGCAATAAAGATGATTTTTCCATGATTCCACGAGGCAGGGAGAGTACCTGCCTCACAACATTCGTTAAAGTAGTTGACTAAGTCAGAGATGGAAGCATAGTCAAGATTTCGGATAGCTGCATTGGTAATTTGATCGTCTCCGGGAGCGGTATTACGTAATTTCAATAGGGCGGCGCGAAATTCTGGTTTTGTAATGAGGGCGTCAAGCTCGGGCTGGGGTGGGCCCGCGTAATCGGGGTGCTTGCAAGGGAGACAGGGGGTGGTATAGGTGCATTTCACCTGCGCGAGGAAGGCGTCGGTGTCCTGTCGATGGTTGTGAGCGAGGCGGCGAATGCTAAGGCGCGTCTGGGATTTGGATTGCGTGGGGTCTAGAATGTGCCTAACAGGTGCCAAGCGCGGGTTGTGGAGAGATTGTCGCGGAGACCGTCCCACAACTGAGCCCAGTTAGCTTTGCAAAGAGTGACACTACAGTGTTCTATTTGGAATTGAATCTGGGCAAGTTCGAGATTTAGTCTCCTATTGTGCTTCTGAGTTTTCCACCTTCGCGTTATGTTGTACTGTGCTTGGAGGAGATGGGCGATCATACTGTCAATAACAGGGGTGTCTGGGGTAGAGCCGAGCGTTAGTGTGTGTTGGCGAATCACTTTCTGCAACTGAGTAATCCAGGTGTATTGGTCAAAGGGGGCTTGTGTTGGCTCCGCTTGCCTAAATTGGTGGAGCGCGTCCTAATTAGTGCGCTTAACGGTAAGTTTGCGTTGAGATCGGCGATAGTTTAGTGTTATGCGAATTAGGTGGTGATCGCTGCCTAGTGTGCATAGCATTCTTTCCTACTGCAGGTGGTCCAAGTTTTTACCAAGCGTGAGGTCTGGGTTAGTATCGACAGTAACACTGTTACCAATCCGCGTAGGTAAGCTTAAATCATTAAAGATGGTCAGGTGGCGCACCATTGTTTCATAGTATAAAACTGTTCCCCTGTGGTTGGTGGGCCGATAGCCCCAGCCCACGTGAGCGCAATTAAAATATCCGGCAATAAGTAGGGAGTTTGATTCGGCCAACTGGGTTGCGGATTTGAGAAGTGAGGGGAGTAAGTTAATTGGCTGACGTGGGAGAAGGTAGCAGTTAAGAAAGAACAGGGTTGATTTTGCAGGGGTGGGCGGTAAAATTTCAATAAGACTGTGAGCGACAGGGGCGCTAATTACGTTCTCCACGTAATGCAAGGACAGACGTATGTGACCATTCGAGGAAGATCAGTGGTGTCTGAGGGGATAAAAGCGCATCCTGGCAGTTGCCTGCAAACATTGGCGTCCTGAATGGCGATAATGTCTGGTGGGGATGACGAACGTGCTATAATTTGCTGCAGAGGATCGCGCTTTCACCGAAAGCCCTTGCAATTCTACTGAATAATCTGTGAAGAATTGTGGCCCGTCGGAGGAGCCATGTTGTAGGGTAGTGGGGGCAAGGAGGGTTGTGGAGAGTGGGACTGTGGGAGGATAGTCCGTTGAGAGTCCAGGAGTGAGGCGAGTTAAGCGCTCCTCTACCTTGGTCATGATGCTACATATGACACTATACAGTAGACGGTTAATGGTAGATTCAATCATAATCTGGCATTGTGCTGTGACCTGCGCAGTGATGCGCTTTGTGTGCCTGGCTTCCAAGTTTTGGGCGAAGTCGTGAAATTTGGCATCTACGTCTATTTATTTTTATTTTTTTTATTTACATACCTACAGCGCCCTTGCAGGCATTAGTGTAGGGGGGAAAAGAACAAACAATATGAGTGTACAGATGATATATAATACCAATTCAGCTGCAAGTTGAACGGCAAGGAACAAGCAGTAAAAAATAAAACGATACATATACACGTAGGTTCGACTGGGCTCTCATCAGGCTTCCTTTTTTTTGGGGGGGGGGGGAGGTTGGGTGGGTTGGGCGGGCTGGGTGGGTGAAGGGTATGGGGTTGATGGATGGGGAGATAGAGCGGAGGTGGACTCCATTTCGAGGAGTAACAACTCCGCCACTTTAATTCAGAACTCAATAGTGCGGCGCCGCGGCCACATTTTCCCGAATGGCAACATTTTTCCGAAAGGCTACATTTCCGGCTGTTGGGCACCGAGATCATGGATTACAGCTGCTAAAAGTAGAAGCCACATTTCAGATAGGAATTTAGAAGCTCCATGCCCATATCACAGGCCTGCGCAATACTTGTGAAACAAAATGACGTCTCTCAACCGATAAACTGTTACCGCCCTATATGGAACCACTGGAATAGTGGCGTTATAAGAAACGCTGCGTGGACTGTCACTATCCAGATCGGAGGCAACCTGTCGATCAGGGTGACACCTGACTAGCGATGCGGTTCAACAGTGTGCGAGGAATATGCGAATGATGGTCAACAACATGAAGCTGAGCGTCGAATCGAGGTTCTCATGGCGGCGGGGGATGAGCTGGGGGCGAGCAAAGCAAAAACGGCATGGCGGTCAACCGATGATGGCGCTGCGGGCAAGTGGCAGGTGAAGCAGAAGCTGTATACACCAACGGTGTGTTACATCTATCGTCGTGTTTGTTACCTATAAATACTAGCAGTTGAAACGCTTTGAGATGATGGGAAGTGATCCTCCTGTTTTAACGCCGAAAAACACGGGATACTCTGAATT
Organism: Amblyomma americanum; assembly: GCA_030143305.2. Taxonomy (NCBI): domain Eukaryota; kingdom Metazoa; phylum Arthropoda; class Arachnida; order Ixodida; family Ixodidae; genus Amblyomma; species Amblyomma americanum. The sequence continues at coordinate 64,172 of JARKHS020036490.1, read as the reverse complement.
TCTGAACACACGTGGCCGTTTTAAGTACTGCCTGAAGCCGTCATTGGCCCCATAGAATTGATATTTGCTTTACTACGTAGTGCTGGCATTGCGCCAGGCTGGTTGTTTTAGCGTACTTTCTGTGAGTCGGTACGATTTAACCACCCACGAAGCGGTGTGGGGACATATTGAGCGGGATTTCGGAGACCATGCCTTACGCCTTCATAGGTTATATAATATCAATGCTGGGTACGCTTCCCGACCACCGCACTCCGCACAGCATCACTACGGACCTCACACCTGCCCACCAGCGAGCCAGCCGCCGTATCCGCGGAGAGTCGCCTGAATTTGGACCCCTTCCCCGGCCCACCTGAACGACGCAGCCTCAGCCACAGAGTCCAACTGACATGGTCACTGACACCCGGCCCCTGGCGCCGATCTTTTGCCACCCACCGTGGACACCGCCATCTTTTCACGGTGGCGTGTTCGAAGACGCTGAGGATTGGCTGGAGACCTTCGAGCGGGTCGCCCGCTACAACGGCTGGAGCGACGAGAGCAAGCTCCACAATGTATATTTTGCTCTGGAAGAGTCTGCCCGGATGTGGTTTGAAAACCACGAGACTACCCTTTCCACCTGGGAGACGTTTTGCCACAATCTCCTGCCTACAATCCCCAACGCTGAAAAGGACGTTTTAGGCTACTTGAATCGGCGCAGCGCTACCGGTGGAAAATGGCAATAAAGGATCACTGTTTTGGCAACGAACTTTTTATTCGCGCATTTCACTTGATGCTTTATCCTTTCTTCACTGCAGTTAAACTTCTAGTTTTTCTGCAAAGGCCGCAATCACATGACAAGCAGACGACGAGGCACGGAAGAACTCATTTATAAAATTTTCGCTCTCCTGATTGGTTCAAGAGAGTTGGCATAAGATCAGTGCAGCGTCCAACCAATCGGTGAACGTGACGTCACTAGGATGTACCGGATGCGAGTACGTGTTTGTAAGCTGTGTGTATCATGGTGTTCGGTTTATTCAGGTCTTGGCTCAGCAGGCTGATGCGCCGACCGTAAAATATGCGACTCAAGACGAGCGCATGGACCAGGTGGGCCGTACCCTCCTCTTGCATGCCCTCGCGGTTTATAGCCACTCTGCAGATCATTCTCTCAATCTGTTAGGTTGGGTTCGATTGCAGCTTGGTGGTTTGAGTCGCTCGGTGCTGGCTTTGGAGGCAGAGATGAAATATGCGGATCATTGGGATGGGGGTATTATGAAGGAGGACGTGAATATCCCTTGGAGACTTGTAATTGTGCCCCTTGATGCGAGTTATTGTGGATTTCTCCGGGTCGCAAAGTAGTCCGCATCGAATGGCCTCCTTTTCGACGCAGGTCGCTGCTGTGTGCAGTTTCTTCTTTGTCCGCGAGGGTGCCCTTAGTGGTCCAGATTGTGATGTCGTCCACGTAAGGCATGCACCCAAAGTTCGGCACGTTCTGCAGAGCAAGCGCGACGCCAATCATGGCGATGTTGAATAGAATCGGTTAGATGATGGAACCCTGAGGTGCGCCTTTATTGGGCATGTTCTGCAGGTTCGATCCTGTTTCCCCCATACCGATAGTGGCCGTTCGGCTCGCGAGGAAAGTTTTGACGCACCAAAAAGTGCGCTCACCACGGTTGAGAGTATTGAGTTTGGTGCTAATGGCTTCGTGGAACACGTTATGAAACGCCCCTTTCAGGTCGAGTGCTATTACTAGGTGTTCTCTGCCTCTGGGGATGCCAGTGAGAACTTCCTCTTTCAGCAGGAAAAAAGCGTCTTGTGTGGACAGTTTAGCTCTGTAGCCAAGCATCGACGGGTGAAAGAGGTTGTTATCCCCTGGAAGTTCTCTCTGCCTCTGGGGATGCCAGTGAGAACTTCCTCTTTCAGCAGGAAAAAAGCGTCTTGTGTGGACAGTTTAGCTCTGTAGCCAAGCATCGACGGGTGAAAGAGGTTGTTATCCCCTGGAAGTTCTGGAGGCGAGTCTGTATAACGCGTTCGTATTGCTTGCCGATAAGCGAGGTCAGAGAGATTGGTCGTATCGCATCCACGGTGGGTAGTTTGTCCGGTCTGGGAATGACTATAATTTCTGAATGTTTCCAATCCGGGGAAGTTTCTTTTGTCTCCCTTAGCTCGTCGTTGATGTATTTGGTGAGGTTGCGGATATTGGTCTTGCTTCAGTTCCCCATGATGGCGTTGTTGGAGCAGTCAGCACCTTCAGCAGAGTGTTTTTTCTCTCTCCCTCTTTCTCTCCGCAGTGTTGCGGACGCAGGAGTGAGCGGCAGCGCTGACCTGTGCCGTCATGATAGGGACGTCTAGTGACGAATTTGGGCTTCCTTGATAGGTGACCGTGCTGGGTTGCGCAGTCTAGAGGAGGAGTCCAAGGCTGCGTTTCTGCTTCGCGGTCAAGCCTACTTTCCTCCGCGCTGTGAGCCGGTTTAAGCATTTCTCGTGTTCCCTTAAGTAGGACACATACTGTAAAGTCGGTTGCTGTTTGCTGTTCTGCGCCTTTCATAGGGGCGATTCTGGCTTTCTTGTGGTCAGCTAAGAATCTTGGTACTTTCCCGAATTTTCATGCTATACCTGAACTGATCCTGCAGCCCTTCGTCACCTCACTCGTTTAAAGCGTGCCAGAATAACTATACAGACACTGCTGGCCTCGCAGAAGCGGCCACTTACCGTTCCACCTTAAGCGTTGACCTTTGCGTGCTACACGATATGTATGAGCAAGTATTTTCGTCAAAGTGGCCCTCGCGGTCGTTTAGTCGTAGCTTACGGCTCACTACGCATTGACCTGCAAATGAACAGAACCACACGAAAATTGTTTCACTTGTGCCTAATCATTAGCTACAACATGAGATAAAAAAAGTTAACAATGCAATTTATGGAAATACATGTACCTCTCTAGCTTAACGACAGCTTAGTTGCAAAATAATTTGAATGCATTTTGATGTGGAAGTATTAGTAGTCCCCTTACAAGAAAAGCAGGCTGCGTATGTGTGTGTGTGTACTAGCAGATGGTACAGAAAATCCCAGCGATGACAAGAAAAACAGGGCGACGTCATCAAGCGGCCGTATGAAGCAGACAGAAAACCTAGCGCCGCCAATGCGGACAATGCTATACATGTCGTTCGTGTATATATACACTCGCGTTAATACTGAACGTAATACGTACACCTGCTGCTCTCGTGGGTATTTATGTTTTTGCGTGTAAGCGAACCTCGACAGTGTTCACCAGCGCCACCCTCGTCCATAGCGGTGGACGTACCACGTCCTGTATTACCGCGAGTGTGACGTGGAACGTTATCAAACGGCGAGGGCGCAAGGTGTGCGAGAACCCTCTTATGCTACCTATGGCATCAAGACTGCTAGAACCGAGACCCTCATTGAGCTCTTATCACAGAAGGGAAGGGAAATGAGGGGCTCGTTTGACAAACATATGAAAGAAGCCAACAGTCATCGAAACCAAGGTACATAGGGGAATGTTTCTATTTTTTTTTAATTTGTAGTGATTATCATTGGGAGAATAATACTTCGACTGATGTGTCGCTTAAAGGAAATTGGTTATAAAGCAGCAGAAAGAACAACCATGCCGCCGGTGTGATCCGAACCTACGACCTCCACGAAGGTCGTGGGTTCGAATCACATTAGCGGCATGGTTGTTCTTTCTGCTGCTTTATAACAATACGAAGGTCGTGGGTTCGGATCCCACCGGCGGCTTGGTCATTTGTTCTTTCTGACCATGAAGCTGCTTAGGCGGAGCCACCTAGGTGGTCCCTCAAAGTGGCAGGTGGGCCACCTAGGTTATTTGACGTTGTGATGTCTTAAGAAAAGGACCACCGTGGCAGGTGGAACTTCTGTTAATGATTGGCCGCGGAAAAGTGCTTGAGGACAGCAACCTGGGCCTCAAAATCCCCACCGGTGGCACCACCTGCCATCGCAGGGCGATGACACATCGCTTAACCGCCACACCACTGCGCCAGGGGTGGTGTGAGGGCACCCAGGGATCTATAAATGTAAAGTAGATAATAACCAATCCCGCATATCTGGACTATAGCTATGTTGTGCCATACTTCTAATCCGGAGCTTTAGTGTCCCCTCCAGTTTTAGAGTGCTAGCACTGAAGACCCACTCATCGATCTCGCCGATCTTTGAATCTTGCTTGACCAAGAAAACCGAGCTTCAAACCGAAACCGAAGTGAAAACCGAATTGCTAGCGCAACTAATTTGCATTTTGCCTGACAACGCTAAACTGTGTGTCATTTTTCTTGTATGTATAATAAAGACGCTCGAAGTTATAAATCTTAGTTTGCTCATTGAAATACTGGCGCGAATGGGACGCAGTAAACAAGAGGCGAAACAGGGCACTGTCTTGGCTCGAGAAGTCGGCTGGCTAATGTCGACTACAGTAGCTACCTGCAACCCAGTGCCAAAAAAAGTAAAATAAATACAGCTTGTTTTTCTCTCTGTCCGGTGAGGTTGCCATGGATCCATGTATTCTTGAAGAAACTGCTTTTTTTATAGCCTACCTCTGTGTTCTCACTTCGGGCTTTGCCATGCCAGTGCCGTTATAGTCCTGACAACGAGGCTGGACATTGCGTACTAGTTATGCAACCTGCATGCCAGCAATGTGAATTGTTCGGAAAATGACAGGTTTTTACGAGCTTAAGCTCACGGAGGTGTATACTAGAGTGGACTCCGAAACATGGCGAGTCAGAGCAGTGAGGCTCGAGCGAAGTGCAAACTGGAGGGTCGATCAATCAGTGCACTGCGGCGCGCAGGAGCCAGAAGAAGCACAAAGAGAGCAGGATATATATGCATTCTCGTCGGCAAAAAAGGAGCATTCCCTCCAAGTTCCGACCCGTACTACTCTGCGTGGCGGCGCCACCTGACAAAGCATATCTGTTGGCGAGACCGGCGCAGTCGGTCCTTCTCTACGCCAGAAGGGCCTTGTCAGTTGGAGCCGGCAGGCTGAGTGGCACGGGTCGGAACTTGGAGGGTTTTTTTTTCGCCCTCGATGTACCATCTTTACCATAAGTAACCAGGCTGCCCGGTTTGCTTCTGAGTTATTTAGCGGAACACTAATAGCACCCATAAAGCTACACATCTCTGTGAGGTAAGGACACGCCTTTTCCTCACCTTCCAATAACTTTTAGTTTTTAGAGAAGCCGTAGGGGCTCCATTGTATGAGGCAGAAGCAAACTATGCAGCCTGGTTACTTTTGGCAAAGACTGTACGTCCAACTTGATACACTGAGGTTAAAACACCCTAGGCCGCCACTGAGATGCCAAGGACAAAGTTTTATAGGTTTAGCTGTCTGTACAAAAGTGCACAAACTTTAAGCAATGACCAATAGGTGGGAATAATCAGTAACTTCGGGAACGTTACAGATAATCGCTAGCATTCAACTCTTCGACCATTATTTTTTATTGGAACGTGAATAGTCGCCAATAATTTCCCTTCTTGCACTCGCATAAACTATGATTATCCTTATACATCGGCTTTTAGCACTGAGCGTCACAACTTACAGAATTATGCAATATGATACCGGCTAGGCTCGGCCGTGGGAAACAGTTGGGCTTGTACTTACTTAGCGGGAGCATTTACCGATAAAGTAGCTGAGCAAGTCATCTCTTCACTTTTTTACAGCTACAACCTCCGTAGTGAGCGGGTGCAGACGTAGCATCCGCGGAATGGGAGCGGGGTGGAAGCCTCCCCCATACACCCGCAAGCGATGGAAGGAGCTACTGAGGTGGATTACAGAGGCCTCATTATTAACATAAATCTCGAGAATGGAAAGTTTCCAGTACTTACCGCTTTCAACGACAACCTTAAAGTTGTGAGTCTGAACATGAGCATTGCCCAAGGATGTCAAGAGAAGTACAGCGCCCAAGACAAGAAACGCATACATTACGGCAGTCGTCATCTTTCTCTTGTGAGACGATGTGACCTGTTCAATGATTTCATGCAAATTTATGAGTTTCTCCGGCACCTGCACCGGATAAAACAAGTAACAGCGTTAAGCGTGCCTCTTAATGACTGAGGCCCTGAAACTTTATCATGTCAGTGACATTTGAACAAATTTAAAGGGCATTATACTGAGGACTTCAGGATAATAACCTTCAGGCGCATGCATTAATATTTAATGACAAGGTACAGACAGGGTCGTCCACTTTTAGTTGGAATGTCGCTCCGCGCTGCCGCCACTCCGCAGGGCGCACCTGGAATGCGCCGTAGAAACTATTGCGTAGGAAAATTAAGAGTTCCAGGCGAGACTTTGCGCGTCGTCTGCTACAATGCGCTCTGCGTTGCGGTGAACTGGACTTCAATTTTGGACGGCGTCCGCATAACGCCGATCAGAGAAACGTTTCTGACTAAACAAAAGACTCCAAAGACGCCTATCAGTTGCTTTTATCGCGTTGCACGAACAGTACCAATGTCTTCTGCTTGCCCGGTTAAGTTGAAACCTACAAATAAGGACACTGGGCAGAAAATGCTCGCCACGTAATAGTCAAAAGCTTTGCTAGTGTTGCTGCAACGGTATAAAGGTGGCTTATAGGCTTTTCGGCAGTCTTTTGTTGAGTCTAAAACGCTTCTGCGGCCGGCGTTATGCGGACGAAGCTCTAAATTGAAGCCCACTTCACCGCAATATAAAGCGCACTGTAGCAGATGACGCGCAAACCCCCGCATATGGCTCTCACTGCTCCTGCGCAATAGTTTCTACGGCGCCCGCCAGAGGCGCCCCGCGGAGCGCCAGCAGCACGGAGCGACATTCTAACTAAGAGTGGACGACCCTGTCCATAGGACATATATGCTGAAGCTGTCTTGATTTCTTGAGTTGTGGTGATATCTAAGACCATTTGATACATCGCAAGGTTACCTGCAAATTTCACGCTTGTATTTGCACTAAATTAAAATAAACTCTAATGTCGAATTTCCAGTGGCATAGCCAGGGGGGTGGCTTATGGGGCTTCAGCACCCTCGAAATTTTTTTCGTACTGTTATGCACCGCCGACCAAAACAACCACCGGCGCAGGAAATCACGCTGGATTTTGTCTACAATGTCTTTGCGAACATTGCGAACTCGGGCTTGATTTCGTGCCAACTAACGCCTATGCACCTGGAGTCACATAATGCAAGGAGCCTCATACGAATACAAAGTTTGCATAGCGTTTCGATGAAGAGCAGGCTCGTCGCGGCATCTCGCGGCGACCGTGGACTCTACGGAGCGCATGGTTTTCAATTCCGAAACTTTATGGATAAAAATTTCTCATAAACTTTGTTCTTTACATAGCGAGGCAGCAAAACCAATGCAATTTTAAAGCAAACCAATACCATTCTTTAATTTTCTGTGAATAATGATTGCTGCCATTTTGCAGGCAGCGAAAATACACATTTTCTTACTGATTTCTGCATTATTCCTCTTGTTCTATCCATATGGTGCTGTCGCGGCCGCAGCATGGCCCAAATACATGTCACGACGAACGCTCCGCGTGTGCTACCTCGGTCGATTAACATCTGGGCTCCCCCACCCCACCTGTTGTGTGCAGTGTTGTGTTCGTCTGTTTTTCCTTGCCTGTATTGACTTTGCACACGTACAACTTGGACAAATGTATCGTTATGTAAATAGTGTAATTATCACCTCTCCCCCTGACCTTTCTTACTGTCCCCTCACCTCTTTCATTTCACTTTCATTTCAATCTGCCTGCTATCCTTTATTTCCGCTGCCCCAGCTCAAGTACCACCATAGTGATTGATGGCAGATGCTGGGGTTAGCAAAAATATTTTACCTTCCTTTTTTTTTAACTTAAACACTACTTTATACTTGTAGGATCGTTTGTCTTTCTGTGCGTAAAGGTTTCTATTTGTGACTGCGCAGCATGTTTATTTTGCTTGTTTGACATATTATATAGAGCAAATTTAACTTAGCTGTGTAGATTTATTAGACAATATACGTATATTTAAGTATCTTCTTGCCATGTTTTGTGTATACATGCAGTGAAGTTTGTTTACAGCGACGCTTTTTTGCCCTTTCTCAAGCTGTACCGTCGCATTCGTGATATTACACTGTATCTTCGCATTTCCAATGTATATATTGCAGAACTCCTACTTTCTATATGTGCTTTCTGTTGCGACTATAATTTCGGTGCAATTAGTATACTCGACCAAACACAGCTTAGTCCGCGCAATGCACTGGAACGAAGAACAGCATCACCGAGCTATTTTCCTGGCCATTGCATATGTACAAAATTGTAAACAAGGTTCTTGAATGACAAAGATTTGTTCAAATATTTGTCCTCAACTTGATTATTCATATCAGGGACATGCATTACTTTGCTGGTTTCCAACAGATATAGTTTCAAAATTCATGAGACATTTTCTTTAGTTACTAAATAGACAAAAAAGATGGATGCATAAATATCAGTTATTTATGCCACATTTGTTGGGACATACGCATATACCCTTTTATGAAAAATGCATACTTTAGTTGTGTTGACCATGCGTAGCGTTCAAGAATTCGTCTGCAGCATCTAATACGCAATAGCGTTGGCAATGGCAATGCACTTATGATTAATGTATTTGATCTCTCTACAAATTCTATAAGGAGAAGGCCATGCTGCAACATGAGCCCCCCCTCGAAAAAAATTGCTGGCTACGCCACTGTGTCGAACGGATGTCTGGGAACGAAAAATGACAAAGAGAGACGCTAGAGATTCTTAGTAATGATAATAATGACGATATAAAGTTAGATATGATTTATTCTGTGTGGAAGTAACTACTAGAGGCCAACATTATTGTTTAATAACTACGTGTACGATAAACATGCTGCAAAATCTCTCGGGCCTAGAGTTTGCTCTCTAGTCGTGTTTGCTAGGAATGGCTCGTCCAATGCTTACCTACTAATTTTTAAGGTTACACTGAGCCAAATAAAAGTAATCGGAACATTGAGTGCACTAGGTTATAGGTAATTATCGCACTGACATATAATTGTCGCGAATTAATTTCTCTAATGGTTCGCCTTGTAGTCTCGGGCAGCGCAGTAACACTTAGACGTATTAACTTGTGACAAGATAATTGCCTATGCCAAACAAGATGAATATTTTGACTTGCAGAGTTTTTAGTGCGAAAGCACTACTTCACGGGGTCAAACCAAGAGTCTTATGGCTTGCATGACCTTGAGGGTGCAGAAAGTGAAATAAATATTGCCGCGATTAATTTTCGAGCCTGCGGCGGTGCGAACATATCATCTTCGCTAGCCACTGGACGAGAGTACTATGCTATATCTCTGCAGCCGATCACGCTTCGTGCCAAATTGCAACACACTATCCCGCTGTGCAATGCACATCGTCGTCTGCATCAACTTCCATCTGCGGCGCGGACGGATTAGACCAGCTTAGCCTCCATCAGAGCTCAACCTGAGTCTAATATCGTCGCCAGTCGTACCGACGACATAGCAAAGCAAAACCAGGAACCGACCAGGCTATACACATGCGTTTGCACGTCGACTCGGTTTAACTATACGTAAAACCATACCACTTTTTTTTTCTGCTGGATACCGTTGTCATGACACCGATATGATGGTCAAGTTGATTTTCTTTCGGCCGCTATGCGTGCAGTTGACGCTAACGTCTGTATTCGCTGGAAAATTTTGTATATGTGGATGCTTCCTATACTCTTGGCTACGCTTGCATCGCGATCTATGCCTTTGAGCCGCCGCAGTGGCTCAGCGGTTATGGCGCTCGGCTGCATGCTGACCAGAAAGACGCGGGTTCGATCCCAGCCACGGCGGCCGAATTTCGATATAGACGAAATTCTAGAGGCCCGTGTACTGTGCGATGTCAGTGCACGCTGAAGAACCCGAAGTGGTCGAAATTTCCGGAGCCCTTCACTGCGGCGTCCCTCATAGCCTGAGTCGCTTTCGGACGTTAAACCGGATAAACTAACTAAACTAAGCCTTTTTCCACGCTACCATGCTTGTGAGCTTTTTTTTAAAGCGATTATTTTTTAGATGGCTTCACCTTGTTTGGTCCGAAATTCCTAAATAGAGGAATCGTTGGAAGCGTTCGCGTTAAACGCATCGGCGGCAGCCCTTGCATGTAACTCGAGCGTTTACTGTAGTTACTTTTAAGTTAAGTTATGAGTTTCTGGAACTATTTTTATTGCATTTTAGGCGCTGTCAACGCGTTGCTGTGCAAACATAGACTCCGTCAGAGCGCATTCGCTCGTCTCCTTATTCACACAGTGCAGGGGAGATGGTACGGAGTAGTGTCCACAGAAACACACAAAAAAATAAATTCAGTAAAGCATTTTGTCGACAAGTGAAAGGACAGCGATAGTGGGAAGTTAAGGACAATAAAAAAGGTCATCCATCATATCACACGTCAGTTCACAAGATCAAATTAACACCTGGCTCATATGCAAGCGATTTGTAAGGCACACACACACACGCTTTCCTTTAAACAACAGATGTGTTAAAGGCCTGGCAATTAAAGACGAGTAGTGAACGATCGTTGTATATATTATCGTCGTATGCAATTTACTGGCAAACGAAAAGGCAAAAGAAGAACGCTGCAGGAACGCCTCGGCATCTCAGCACAATCACGTACACGGGAGGCCCAAATGAGAGGTTGGACGCCCCCATCACCACTGCCGGGGTTTACGCCGCGGCTCGATCTGCCACACGTAACACGGCAGCTGACGCGGACCAGATCACAAATGGGATGATTCGAAACCTGGGCAAGTCGCAGATCGAGGTCCTCACTACCTACATAAATGACACCCTATGGGAGGCGGGAGAACTCCCTGCAGAGTGGAAACACTCCGAAATCGTGACTATCCCAAAACCAGGCAAACCACCAAGCCTGGAAGCATTACGACCCATCTCCCTCACCTCTTGCCTGGGCAAACTATACGAGCGCGTTATCCAGACCCACCTCCAAAACTACATGGAGGACAACAACCTACTTCCACCCACTATGATCGGCTTCAGAAAAGGTCTTTCTACACAAGACGCTTTCCTCCTTCTCAAGGAAGAAGTACTCAGTAACATCCCGAGAGGCGGCGAGCACCTAATTATGGCACTTGATCTGAAAGGCGCTTTTGTCGTTTCTCACGACGCCGTCTTGAAAGAACTCAACGCCCTCGATTGCGGACCCAAGACCTTCAACTACATCAAAAACTTTTTCAGCAACCGCACGACCACGATTGGCATGGGAGATGTCCGCTCCGGCACAGAGCAGACACCCAACAAAGGCACTCCCCAAGGCTCTATCATCTCTCATATCCTCTTCAATATAGCTATGATCGGCATAGCAAAAGCACTCGAGGCTATTGAAGGCATCGGCTATACTATCTACGCTGATGATATTACCATCTGGTCCACCTGGGGTTCCCTTGCCGACAAAGAAAACACCCTACAAGAGGCAGTCAATTGCGTAGAAAGACAAGCAGCAAATTGCGGCCTCCGCTGCGCACCCGAAAAATCCAAAATTATCCGCATTCAGGGCTATGCCTACAAATCTCCCGGCGACATCGAGGTTTACCTCGAAGGCACGAGAATAAAGGAAGTCCCTCTTATCCGCATCCTGGGCCTTTGGCTTCAGCCGCCGCCAGCCAGGGCCGCCGAGCCAGGGAGCATCCGTGACCGGATGATCACATACCAAGAGATCTCACTCCACTACTTGGAGCAACGATTCCACTATCCTCCGTCTCAGAAGCCACTCATTAAATTATAGCAGGTGACGTGGCGCCAGCTACAATCTTGCACCTTTCTCTCAACTGCCCATTCAGCAAAAATGCACCCAGGGCAGTCCTCTCTAGAGTGTACCCTATGCGGAGCCCCAAGAGCTGATTTACATCACATACTCTAGATATGCTCTGAGTTCCAGCCGCCACCAGAGAAGCTACTCACTGACCTCGAGCGATGGGAGGTCGCGGTGTCCAGCTCCGACCCAGCTGTCCAAAAACAGCTGGTGGGCTGGTCTCTGTTAGTCGCCGAGGGCCACCTACTGCTGGCCACTTGACGAGACCAAGAACAAACCCAAGAATAATATAACATATGACTCAGTATCGATTAAAGTTTACCACCACCTTATACGAAGACAAGCCGCTATTGATGGTCGCAACCAGATGTTTGCAGTTAGAGCTTTTGTGCAGTGACCAGGAACCTATGTTTGTATGTCAGGGTCGGTGTTATTTCTCGACCGCGGCGGTTGCGTTTCGATGAAGGCGAAAAGCTAAGGCGCCCGTGTGCTGTGAGATATTAGTGCACCTTAAAGACCCCAGGTGGTCGAAATTATTCCCAGAGCCCTCCACTACGGCACTTCTTCCTTTCTTTTTTCACCCCCTACTGTATCCCTTCCTTTACGGTGTAGTTCAGGTGTCCGCCGATACGTAAGGCAGATACTGCGCCATTTCGTTTCCCTAAAAACCAATTTAGAAATGAAAAACAGGGGCTCTAATTCAATGTTAAAGGTTCCATTCCCTCAACCCGCCGTGGTCGCTAAGTAGTTAGAGCGCTCGGCTACTGTACCGGAGTTCCCTGGTTCGAACCCGGCCATGGTTGCCGCGTTTCGATGAAGGCGAAACGCAAAGGTAGCTGTGTTCTGTGCGGCGTCAGAACACGTTAAAGATCCCCAGGTGATCGAACTTATTCCGGAGCCCTGCACTGCGGTGGTGGTTTGGTTGGTAACAACTTTATTTAAAAGTCCTGCAGAGCTTTCGCCGACGGGGCCTTAGGTCTCCCACGTGGGGACGTCGAGGTGTTGCCTCGCCGTCACCTCGCGGGCCTGCTGGACGGCCCAGAGTTGGTCACCGAGGCTGGGGCTGCGCAAGGCAGTGGACCACAGCGGCGGGAGGGTTCCGGAGTTAGCACCGTCAGGGTTTTTACTACTTGTGGGGTAAAGCTGCTATAGCAGTGTGGCAGACCTTGCATATATTCGTCGCGTATGTTCCGCGGTAGAGTCTGTAGTATTGTGCAGGGTTGGGTTGAGTTGAGTTGAGTGGTTGTAAACTACCGGTGGGATTAGCCTTGCAGTTGCTGCCGGCAATTGCTCCACCGTAGCGACACTTAAATAGAAATCACAGAAACACTGTCCGCGAAAACCCAAATAGACACTCCTGAGGTCACCATGTGGAGGCCAAATCCGTGTCCTGCAGGTAAAATAGAAGAAGGCGAGAAGCATCCCTTCTACTCGACTGGCTCCCGCGCGGGAAAACAATGTCCTGAAGAGAACTGTGAGGAACTCCGGCCTTCTTGAGGGATCCGAATAACACAGCCCGTTCCGCGTTGTACAAAGTACAGCACAAGAGGTAATGTTCCATGTCACCACACACACCACACGTTGAACACAATGGTGAAAACGCTAGGCCAGCCTTATACCTCCACGCCGGCGTACGAGCAGAATCCGTGCGAATGCGGTGCAGCAAAGTGGCTTGGTACCTTTTGAGACCCTTGGTCACACATGGCTGATGAGGAGAGCTCCACAAAGAACTGAAGTGGCACAACACCATATCTCTGAACATTTGCTTGACTTCATGAGGGACTCCATGTACTGGAATCCCGGAGAGAGCTGTATGGGCGAGGTTGTCTGCTATCTCGTTGCCTAAGACACCTATGTGCGAGGGCACTCATTGAAAACGTATAGAGAAGCCTTTGCTATGTAGATTCTGCACCGAACGTAGGGATCTAAGACTCAAGGCATCAGTGGGGAACCCGTACTCTAACCTTTGAAGGGCAGATTTTGAATCCGTAATTATGACAGTCAGTTGAGGTGTACAACACCGTAGCTTCTTTAGAGCTGCCTCAATGGCAACGCTTTCGGCCATTGTGGAGGACACGACTTTAGTAAAACGAACAGACCAGTCATACTTCAAAGACGGAATATGAAAAGCAGCTGCACTAGATCCTCTGACCTTGTCCACAGAGCCGTCTGTAAAAATTTGAAGATGACTGGCATATTCGGTCTCAAGATGTTCCAGTACAAGCGAACGCATTGCCGCTAAAGGAGAATTCCGCTTAGCGCGAACGTGGGGAATTGTCAAGGAACAATCGAGGCTCGGAAAGGACCAAGGTGGCTTCAACGTCTTAGGTCGATCTCGAAGGTCAAGACTCAGAGAACGAAGAGTATTTAAAGCCAAGTACGCCCGGGACTCAGATCTCTTTCGAAGGCGCTGTAGAAGCGCTCTCCCGGCAACAGTCTCTCTGAGGCGGCCAATTTGCAGCAAAAGTCTTTGTGAAGCGGCTAGCCGAAGAGGTTTCGACTGAGACTCATACAGTACTGCATTGTTTGGAGCAGCCTGCGGAACGCCGAGAGCCCTCCTTAGTCCCATTCTGTGCAAAACCTCAAGGCGTTCCAGCTGCGATACTGAGGGGGAAATTAAAGGGAGCTGGTACATTATGCGACTTGTCACCAGGGCATCGTGAAGCCTGATCATTGAAGCAGGATGGTTTCCCCATTGCTCACTAGCAACTCTACGAAGCACATTGAGACGCGAAGATAGGGAAGCCACAATCGAGTCCACAGCTCGTCGCCACTGTAGACGTGAGTCAATAGTGACGCCTAAAAAAACGTATGTTGTTAACCTGACGAAGGCAAGAATGATCAAGGTCTATGCTCAGCCGCGCATACCGTCGGCTCCTACCTGGAAACAGGACGAAACCAGATTTTTCCACCGAGAGAGTCAACCCAACACCTTGAAGGTAACTTTTAACTGAAAGCACGGCCTGTCGTGCTAATAGAGCTAAGCGTTTGTGTTGATATCCGGTTAACCAAAGACAAATGTCGTCTGCATATATCGACATATGGACATGCCTACATTGTTTTTGCACTTTTGCGGGAAGACCAGCCGTGACAACATTAAAGAGCGTTGGGGACAGGACACTACCCTGAGGTACTCCTCGCGATACCGCCCTTTCGGAGCTCATTGTACTGCCTAACCGCACTCTAAATTACGATCACTGAGAAATGAGTGAATGAATCGCAGAAGATAGCCCTGTACGCCTAAGACCTGCATACTATTCAGTAATGAGCTCTGGAGGATGCTATCATAAGCCTTTGATACGTCTAGGAAAATAGCTAGTGTTGAAAGTCCAAAAGCACTCTGATGTTCAATGTGGCTTATCAAGTCCAGGACGCTATCTTGCGCGCTTAAACCTGTGCGGAATCCAGTCATGCATGTTTGGTAGTGCCCTTCTATCCTCAAGCCACCAAGACAAACGCTTACTTGCCAACTTCTTCATGAGCTTAGCCACACACGAAGTCAGCGATACAGGACGATACGAGGCCACGTCTGTCATCTCTTTGCTGGCCTTCAGCAGTGGGACTACACAAGCCACCTTCCATGAAGGGGGAACGTCACCAGACTCCCACACTCGATTGAGATAGGTTAGGAGCATCTTCCGGTGTTCCAGAGGCAGGTTCTGTAACATTTGATTGGTAATGCTGTCAGGACCTGGTGCACAGCGACGCCGCAGGCTGCGGAGCGCTGTCTGTAGTTCTCGAAGTGTGAACGGGGCGTACATAACAGACGGAGACGTAGCAGGCAGAGCGCAGGGATGAATGCCTGGTCTGGAATTTACAAATGCATCCGCAAATTCCTCTGCCAAGCACACGAGATGTTTCTGCGTGCGCAATGCAAGCGCTTCGAAAGGTTTACTCGGACGAGAGCCACCAGCAAGACTGCCAACGACACGCCAAATTCTCGTTATCGGTGAGAAAACAGTCAAACTAGCGCAAAAGGATGCCCACTGGGACCTACAGAGCTTGTTCGCATGACGTCGAATGGCAGAGTTGAGCCTGTTGAAAGTTGTCTTCAAGGCTCTGTCGTCCTTTTTCCGCAACAGTTGTCGCTCCGCCCTTCTGCGCGCTGCGCAGAGGTTCCTGAGTTTTAAATCCGGAGTCGGAAAATGATCAGGTAGCTTGAGCGCCGTGGTAGCAGCCATCTTAGCATAAATAATTTTGTCTGTCACATCACCGGAAACACAGGCTAAGTGCTCCCTGTATTTGTTCCAATTAACAACATGGCAAATTTTAGGACCACGCAGATGGAAGTCGGCAGTAAACACAAATATCGGGTAGTGATAACTTCCCATTCGGTCAGCTCTAGTTGACCACTGCACACGGACGTCAGGTGAATGTAAGGTTAGGTCTATAGATGTGGGTGAGGTTGGAGGCCGAAAGAAAGTGGGACTTCCGTCATTGGCCACGCACAGGTCCAAACTGTCGATGACTTCTACAAGTTGGCGTCCGCGAGGATCTGTGTTCCTGTCACCCCAGGCAGGGTGGTGGGCGTTGAAGTCACCGCAGATGATCCTGGGTGCTGGGCAGCGGTCACAAAGTTGCTGGAGGAACAAAGCCATATCGACCTTCTTCCGCGGGGACACGTATGCTGATGCAATGGACAGAGTTCGGGAGGCGAGCCGAATCCTCACAGCCACTACCTCAATACTGTCGGTGCAAAAATAAGCGACATTCAAAGCCACATGAGGAATCGCCCTTCGTATGTAAAGGGCGGCACTTCCTGCGGGAAAATACTTTATGCTGCAATTCTTGTGGGCGACGTATCCCGGCAAAGACCTCCCGCTTGGCAAGCCAGCCTCCGAGAGGGCCAGTACTGGAACACAGGTCTCTTTCAAGAACAATTTTAGTTCTGCTAATCGACTTATAATCCCAGTGCAGTTCCATTGCATGATAAACGGCACTTTTCTAGGGTTTTTAGTTGCAACAGATTGAAGAAAACTAGCCATCTAGGAGTTGAAGTTCTCTGCGAAGGCGGTGATCAAGGTCTCAAAGGAAAGCACCAGCTGTATAAAGTTCTTCAAAGTGCCAGGCTGCATCGCTTGGCTATATGAACGCAGGACATCAAACAAAACGCGTAGAAGGTCGGAGAGATTCCGGCTTTTGAGCTCCTTATTTTGCTGCACGCACTGGCGCACCACTTCGACAAAAGACGGGGACTGGGACCCACTCTTGGCCACGGTAGCTGGTGTCTGCATCTCTTTTAAGGCAAGGGGATGTCCTCCATGTGGTCGAGTCTTGCTGTGATCTGGTCGCTGAGGAACATGGACACTTTTTGCAGAAGCAGATCGAACAGCCAGCTCACCCTCGGAGGCCGTTGCCGACTTGCTCGGATCAGATCGTGCAGCGACATCGCTTGCTACCACGTCCCGAGCTTCCGACTCGAGCGCAGGGAACTCTTCACTTCCATGTAACGGCTGCTCAGTAGGTTGTGGTTTGGGGCCACTAATGAATGACTTGCGACGGTGTAAGGCGCGTACACGGAATGTGCAGCCACTGAAACTCGCTGGATGGTCACCTCCACAATTAGCGCAAGCAAAATCTGCCTTGCACTCTTTGTAATCATTGCCACCACCACACCGCTTGCAACGTTGATCTTTGTTGCAAACTCTCGCTACATGTCCAAACCGTTGGCACCTGAAGCACCGGGGAGGAGTTTCAACGAACTCGTGGACTGCATGTTTGGTGAAACCAAGGTCAATTATTCCAGGGCGCCCGGTGTTGGGAGCAAACGTTAGCACAATAGAGTTTGTAGGCTTCGCTGCCCATTGTTGTTCTCCAGGCTCCACCCGGCGCATTAACCGTCTCACGTGCAGAACTTCTTGCGGTTTCAAGTAGTCAAGAAGGGCACTTTCCGAATATCACACTGGTACTCCCCTTATAACACGTGTGTTAGTCATGTAGGAGTGTGGCAACCGGGCTTGAACTCGTATGCCACCGATCTGAGAGCACCGCAGAAGAATGTCTACTTGCTCTTCCGTTGAGATATCTAGATGAAGAGCCCCTTGCGTTGTGAAGCGACTGCGAATCGGAGCAGATCCCAGTAGTACTTTAATATCATCGAACAGCCTGATAGGGTTCCACTCTCTGAAGTCAACACCTTTCTCTTTTGGCTGAACTATCACTGGGATGCCGACTGTTCGGTGCTTCCGATGACTCACCACTTTGAAGCCATCGTTGTCCATTTCCGCCATGTCAGCCACTTCCTCGTCAGAGGCGACGATAGTTGAGTCGTCCCCACTGAGCGATGATGACGCACTGCACTGATGGACGTCCCTGATGACTGGCAGATCCCCGCCATATGATGCCATGGCCGTCTCCGCCCCACTGGGCTCCTTCGGATGGCGCTGTCCCTTTAAGGATACCGGCGCCGGAGCTGCCGTACCCTTCCCGTAGGGACAGTACCGCCTTAAAGACGCGGCCGTCTTCCAAGGAAGGAAATATCCTAGTTAATAACTAGAAAACAAGGCAAAAGTACTGAGCTGAGGTGACAACAGATCGAGCAGCGTCGTCTTCCTCTTCCTCTCCCCGGGTTGGGGTACGTGAGCGTCTGCAGTTGTCTGAAGGCCACCGCGTGCGCCCTGTCCAGCTTGTCGTTGGGCGGAGGGAAGGTTCAGCGGCCCAGGCAGAGGGCCTTGGTAATTTCGTTGTAGGTGGTCAAACAGTCTTTGGTGCTGTCCCATGGACGACGGTCACCGGCGCGGTTCGCGAGCTCGCGCGCCTTGGCGTGCGTCGTCTCGTTTCGGTGGCGATATGTGTTCGATACTTCTCCCATGTGCGTCGGGAACCACTGGATTCTGGTTTGAAAAGCTTCCTCCCACTGGACTTTTCGATTTCTCAGGATTCGGGCCGCTGTCTGAGAGATCCATCATTTGGCGAAGTTTTTGAACGTTTGTCACGAGTCGCAGAGAACTGTGGTGCACGTCGGATCCGTGAGGGCGAGGGCCACCGCCGTTTCCTCCGCTTCTTCTGCGCGCTCGCACGCTACACTTGCCGTTATGCGCGTTTCGCCACTCGAATCGACGACCGCAACCGCGAATCGCGAGCCTTCTGCGTATTCCGCGGCGTCAGTGTACCTTGTTCCCGTTTCGTTTCCGTGGCTGTGTAGGAGAGCTCTGGCCCTGGCCACTCTTCTTCCCCGGTTGTGTTCTGGGTGGACGTTCCGTGGAATCGGGTCGACTCTTAGGGTTTGTCTGATCGCGCCCGGAACAGCGACTTTCTGACCTTGTGGAGCATGGTAACGGATGACGACACTTTCCATGATCTGGCGTCCTGCTCTCGTGCCCGCTAATCTTTCTAGTGGAAGTGCGCTGCGCCTCGGCGATTTCGGTAAGCGTGTTGTGAAACCCGAGCTGGAGCAAGCGTTGCGTGCTGGTGGACTCGGGTAGACCCAGTGCTATCTTGTACACCCTGCGAATGAGGACGTTGATCTTGGCTTCTTCTCTCTTGTACTAGTTGTGGAATGCCGCGACGTACACAATATGGCTCATGACGAAAGAGTGTATGAGTCGTGTGAGACTCGCCTCCCTCATTCCGTTTCTTCTGCTGGTGGCCCTGTTGAGGATTTGCATTACGTTAGCCGCCTTGTGCTGTAATTTAGTGATCGTTTCGCAGTTGATGGGATGGTGATGGTGAAAAACATTTATTCAAGGCTATTTACAGGAGAGAGTGGGGACTGGCGTTTAGGGTAATTTCTTTAAAAATTCCAGGAGGTGCGGCTTCTATGGTAGATCGGGCCCCAGCGACGAGGGCTCTGTGGCTCTCTAACGTATAGCAGCCGAGCAGGGCAGCCTCCCAGCACTCTCAGGTAGGTGAAGGGAAAGGGGGGTAAGCAGGGTAAGAGAGGCATGCTTATTACCCTATGTGGAATAATGAACGCGCCCCCACAATACGAGCACTCCCAGTTGAAAGCGCCTCTTTCTGTTTTCACTCCAGCCTTCTTCCATTTCATTACGGCACGGTTTGGGTGTCCACCGGGCTGTGAGACAACTATTTCGCCAACCCCTTTCCTCAGAAACCAATTTTTGCATTTTCCTCCGAATTATGGCAGGTATTATTTTATTTCGAACGGATCCTGAAATAGCCGGTAAACGAAGGTGAGTAGATTCCAAAATCATTTGACGTAGTTGCTTTTCTCCGACACTGTTTTGGCAACGGTTCTGGCATGCCTGACTTGAAGCGCATGAGGAGCGACTTACCACAGCATACGATTAAGTCTTTGTATTGAGTTTGAATTCATAGGCACATTGATTATTGCATATCATGAAGTAGCCTGCCCGTCCCAAACTTAGAATCCGTTAGACCCCTTTTAGAGGCAAGCAGTCAGTATCATTACCTATCGCCCATACACATCACATTCTATATGCATCTATCAAATTTCGAACATCTTGTAATTAAACGACAATGAGGTCTGCTCATATTTCGATTGCGGAGGACGAGGATAAACTTTATTTTCATCGACCAAGGTAGCAGTTGGTGTGGGGTTATAGCCCCATCGAGTGGGCATGAGCCCGTGGCGTTCGGCGACTTCTAGGGCTCTTGTCACAACCCGGATCTGTGTGTCCGAGTCAGAACTGAGCAATGCGGCCTCCCACTGGTCTGGATTCGAGAGCTGCAAGCCTCGCGGAGGGGAGTCCTGAGGACAAGCCCAGAGTATGTGAGATAGAGTGGCATGTTGGCCACATAGTTGACAGGAGGGAGAGGAGACCCCATGGTATATGCGGGAATATACCGCGGGGTTGGGGAAGGTGTTCGTTTGGAGTTGCCTCCACGCAACCTCTTGGGGTATTGTTAGAGAAATATGTGCGATCGGATATATAGAAGCCTACCTAAGCGGTAGTGCCGCCTTGTACGCCTGTTTAATAAGGCAGTCAACGCGGTCCCGTTCCTGGCATTTAAGGTAGAGGTAAGGGAGGGTATATGTGAGGCGACTGATAAAAACGCCTGAACAAGACGTCGGAAGGTGAGCCTCTCGCATGGGTCTATGTTTATTAGCAATGCGACGAATTAGACGAATGGTATGCGAGACAGAGACTGTGAGTTTAGCCCGAGTGTCGGTGTTTTTGCGATTGCTCTAGATGAGAAGCCCCAATAATCTAATGGCGGATACTTCGCATATTGGTTGGCCACTAGCAGTAATGCAGATGGGAGGATGGCCGTGGAGGCCGGGTTGACCTCGAATGTGAAGCAGCTCGGACTGCGGAGTATGGTCGCAAGTATAAGCACTTCCTACACGCCTGAGCCACAAAACGGTAATACCATAAGGTTTAATGTACTCTTATCGAAAGTAAGCACAATTTACTCTAAACATAGTGCATTTGTCGATTATGTATCCATTTCGAAATGCACTGCTTATATTCATCAAACCATCTTGATCGGAACATGTGTTCAAACAGCGCTTGAAAGTGCACCTACTTGAAACCTGATTGTAACAACAAAGATAAAATTATGTAACTTGTTTTTCTGTACACAAACATTTGCTAACGTTGTTTAATGTTGAATTCTGATCGGTCTGCTACTGCATTATTATGTCTTTCAATTATTTTATTGCTTGCTTGACTATTTGCTAGAGTTATTTGCCATAATGCCAGTGCTTTATGTACTTTTTAACAAGCTGTCTCCTAGACAATGCAACTTTCGAACCTTTTTCTGTGCTGCCATTTCCCTGTACGCCTATATCGTCTAAAGAAGAAGCAGTCAGTAAACTGAAATTAGGACTTCAAAGAATGTGCCCTTCAATGCTCGCTTGAAACAGTAAAAGTCATATGAAAGCATCGCCATTTTAAATGTGCGGGCGTTCCGGCTTTTCAAAGCCTTCCAGTGGGAAGTCAAGCTGGACTTATGTGAGACAAGTGTTACTTTTTTTTCTTCTTTAGTTCCTTGATATTTTTGGAAGAGGTTTACATATTTAGATAGCTAAATGTCATCCAAGACTGTTGACCGTCTCTCTGACCGGAGCTGTGAAGCCTGCGGTTCATATAGGTCGAATTAAAATGCGTACGTTGATTGGGATGCTTGTTTAGAGCGTGTACTTTGCAATGCGGCTCGTACTTAGCATTAAAATATCATTAGACATGTTGTTAATGTTTTATAAGGAGTCCTTAGGTCTATGCAAAAAATTAACTGTGAAATATCTATGGTTCTTATGGAAAAAAAACTAGCTGCGGTTTAACCCGGCTGAACCTTGCAAGACGAGCGAAAGCTCTGTTAAGCATGGTTAGGCATAGCTTAGACTTGATTAAACTTTATTGCATATCAATGGTTCGTCTTGGGACTCCCAAGTGAAGCCAAACCATTGATATATAATAAAGTTTAATCAAAGCTACACTATGAGTGAAGACCGTCTTGTGATCCGTGACGCCACACGCTGTTATAAAGCGAACGAAAAAAATGCAAATGAAAATTGGTTTCTGGGGAAAGGAAATGGGCAGTATCTAACATCTCGGCGGACACCTGAACCGCGGCGTAAGGGAACGGATAAAGAAGGGAGTGAATGAAGAAAGAGGTGCCGCAGTGGAGGGCTGCGGAAGAATTTCGACCACCTGGGGATCTTTAACGTGCACTAACATCGCACAGCACGGGGGCGCCTTTGCGTTTCGCCTCCATCGAAGCGCTGGAGTTTCCTTCCGGCCGCCGGCGAGTGCACACGCCGGCGGCCGGGGTCTCTCACCAGGCCCTTGGTTCTCGCCCGTCGGCGTCCTCCGAGGCCCTCGCTTCCACTACGGGCGCCCTACTTCGGCCCGCCACCTTGGATTACTCAACCGTCATCCAAGAAACCTTGCTGCGCCTAATTTTCTGCGGTCCTACAGCAGCTAAACTCCTACGCCAATGCACTGCAGCGGTTTACCCAGCAGACTTTCCCTCCTCCTTGGAACGGTTTACCACGGTGCTGTGTACGCGTGTGTCTGCTGCTCGGACATCTCCCTGTGGATTCTGGACGAACGGTGACTTTTTGGCATGCACCTAGTGTGCCTGCTTTCCCCTCCTGCCTTAATGGCAACTTTGTCCTTCGGGGCTTCCTAATACCCTCTTCCCCGCGCGCCATTCTGGCCCGCTCTCATTCTTCTGCCTTCTCGGCACTCCTTTTCGAGTAATTTCTACTCCACCTACCCGCGCGCCTCTTCGGCCCGCTTTTCTCCCTTGCGCGCTACTTGTGCCCCAATATGCGTTGCATATTGCAATCTCTCAGTTCAGCCCTTGGGCGCTGCCGGGCAGCCACCAAACCACGTGACGTGACGTCACGACAGCCGGAGGAAAAGCTGGGCCCCAACTCGCTCGGTCGCGCTCGGCCGCAGCCACCACCTGACTCCCGCTCCTCCCGCTAGGGGCGCTGCGCCGGCGCGTGACGTCACGGAGGAAAAGCTGGGCCCCAACTCGCGCGGTCGCGCGCGGCCGCAGCCACCACCTGACTCCCGCTCCTCCCGCTAGGGGCGCTGCGCCGGCGCGTGACGTCACGGAGGAAAAGCTGGACCCCAACTGGGGGACGGCGATGGACGCGGCACTGCTCGGACGTGCGTCCGTTTGCTCCGTAGAAATCCGCTGCGTATGAAAACTAGGAGCACCATCGATAGTAAATATCGCTGGATTTGGCTCCGGATGTACAAGCCCTGCCTACGGATACCATTATTTCGAAGGTAGGCCGAATTTTTGAGGTTTTACGACCATTTTAAGTTCGACCACGTGTTGAGGCAGAAGGGCAGCCTTTGCTGCCTAGCCATGCACGCCGGGTCTTCGCCGGCCCCGGCAGCGGAAGTGGTCACTACGAGTTTCAACATGGTTACCGTAGATGGACGAACAGCTACG
This sequence comes from Amblyomma americanum, assembly GCA_030143305.2. Lineage (NCBI taxonomy): Eukaryota > Metazoa > Arthropoda > Arachnida > Ixodida > Ixodidae > Amblyomma > Amblyomma americanum. The sequence goes on along the minus strand of JARKHS020036490.1, from coordinate 40,566 downwards.
GAAGAAGAATTGCGGGAAGGAAATTGGTTCGAGAGGAAGAAAAAGCGGGATGTGCCAGTGCTGGCCAGCGTCGGCGGTGGAGAGGAGCCCGCGAGGATGAAGGGATACCGGCCGCTACGCGGCAGAAGACTAGCGGAGAGGTCGGTTGAAAAACTACCGATCAGACTGCCAAGCGAAGCTTTGAAGATAGTGCTGAGACCAAGTGGAGGAGTGGGAAGCATCCTCCATAAGATTGGAAGCCTGAACTTAGCCTGCGTGATCGCCCAGGCAGCTGGAGTCGACCTGATGGAAGCGGCGAAGGACACGGTTATCCCGAACTTAAAGCAGCAGTCCATCTTGATCGCTACCACGAATGAAGATAGGGCACGTAAATACTTGAGGATCAAGGGCCTGGCCACGAGTATGGACTCCGTCGTAGACGTCACGGCCTACGAAGTCGCCCCAGAAAACTGCGGGAAAGGTGTTATCCATGGGATAGACACCGCACGCACCAGTGAACAGCTGAAAGAAATCATCAGAATGGATGAACGCAACCCGCCCATCCTGGGGGTGAGAAGATTCAGCAAGGGACAGACCATCATGGTCCTTTTTGAGGACTGGCGAGTTCCCATGCGGATTTTTATGTTGGGAATGAGTATGAGGTGCTACTTGTACCGAAAGAAATATGAGGTCTGTTACGAGTGTGGAAAACTGGGGCACAGGGCAGACGTATGCCCAAACCCAAATGAAAGGACGTGCCGTGGATGCGGCCAAGAAAACCCAGAGAAAGAGCACGATTGTCATCCTCAGTGCCAACTTTGCGGAAAACCACATCTGTTGGGAGACAACAGGTGCAAGAACATCTATAGGATCCCTTACCTCACGAAGAAAAGGATATGGGAGAAAACAGAAATACAACAACAACACCAAAAAGAAGAGGAAGCAACTGGCAGCTTCGACAGGAGCCGCCCCAAGTCTAGAACAAAACCAGGCCACAGGGAGAGATCCAACTCGGAGTCCAGGTCGAGTTCGAGGCCAGGATCCAAGACCGCATCGAGATCCCGGTCCAAATCTGCAACCAGGGACAACGCTGCGGCGGATGCAGAGGCGACCACCACAGGAAGTGGGCAGAGCCTGGCGGCGACACGGAAAGGTCCTGGCCTGCCGTCCAGGGACCCGACAAACCCCTGGGGACAGCAGAATGGAGCAGAAGCCAGACGGGTGAGCTTTGCTAGCAGCGCCTCCCAGGCTATAAATCAAGAACTAGAGGAGCTAAAGAAAGCAAATGCAACACAGAGGGAGCTCATAACATCCTTAACTCAGGAAATTAAGGTGCTTAAAGCTCAGATCTCAAACGGCCAGGCTCTCCAGGATGCCGCGGCGACAGCTAAGAGACCAGCAGTGGAGGAAAACACTACGACAGGCCTGGTACAAACAGAGTCAGCTGATTGCATGGAACAAGACGAGGCCAGACCCCCACCGCCAAAAAGGAAAAGTGGAGACTTGGACCCATTAGAAAAACAAGTCAGAGATCAGGCAAACAAAAATAAGGAATACGAGGGATATTTTAAGATTTTTCAGGAACAGATAAAAGAGATAACCGAAAAAATGCAAGCATTCTCGGCTGCGCTCAACAGTATCGGGACAAGCCTCGGGGCCAAAATTGTCCGAATAGAGGAATTTTTAAACGAACAAAATGGCAGGGAAACCCAATCACAGTAATCCCAAGGAAAGCCCGGAGCTTAAAGCTCTGTGGCAGTGGAACTGCAGAGGCTTTGCCAGTAAACGAGCGCTACTGCAACAGTACATAACGATGTGCGGTGTCGAACCCATAGCCGTGGCCCTGCAGGAAGCATCGAAAACAGGGGCGACAATAGCCGGCTATAAGTTTTACGGGAACGGGAAGACGGACTCCAGGGTGGCAACTTTGGTTAAAAAGAATCTGGCCGTCATAAAACATGACACAGAGTCCGAAGGACCGGACTCCGTCTTTGTTGAAATAATCACCGGAAGAAGGGAATCTAACAGCATTTTTCTTCTTAACGTTTACAGCAACCCAAGGCAGAAATTGAACTTAGAAGCCACCTTTAAGGAGGCAATCAAAATCGCAGGCAGATGTCCCTTAGTTATTATGGGTGATTTCAACGCGGCCCATCCGGAGTGGGGCTTCAAGCAGGAAAATTACAAGGGTCGGCAATTGCTAGAATGCATTCAAGACCTAGGAATCACACTGCATAACGATCCCTGCACGCCAACGAGAGAAGGATCAGGAGGAAAGGTGGATACTTCTCCGGACTTCACCCTCAGCAGAAACATTACTAAGGCAACCTGGGCCACCACAGGGCAGAACCTAGGTAGCGACCACATCATCATATCCCTCACTTTAGGAAAGGGCATCGCGGTGAGAAAATATAAGAAGCCAACCATCACGGAGTGGGATAAATTTAGGGCCATAAGAGAAGCAGAACACATGGGCAGCATAACCGACATATGCGAGTGGACCACCCTGCTGAAAAAACACGTAGAGGACACTACAGTTGAGGTAGAGGACAAGGACGCCCCACAAAACGTGGACCGCAGGCTTCTCAGTCTTTTTCGGCAGAAAACGACCCTCGAGGAAAGGAAAAAGAAAAATAAGAACGACAGGCGGATAACGAGGGACCTAAGCAAACTCAACAGGGAAATAGAAAAGCATGCCTTTCAGGTGTGCGAGCAAAATTGGCTAAGCGCTTGCGACCAGATGGAAAAGGGAATGAGTCTGACAAAGACGTGGAATATAATCAGACACTTATTGGACCCAGATAAAACCAAATCAGAGGCAAGAGTTAGACAAACGAAAGTCAGGCACAGTTTCAACGGCACAGATGAACAACTATGCGAGCGTCTGGCAGAAGTATATATCAACCAGAAACCGGCTGGGCCTCTACCAGAATATGGTGGTGAGGACAACCGGGAGCTGGATGCATCAATCACGGAAGCGGAGGTGCGTGCTGCGTTATGCAATCTAAAAACTAAGTCGGCACCCGGCTCAGATGGCATTGGCAACAAGGTACTTAAAAACCTTGATGATGTATCCGTCACCAACCTCACGGCCTACATTGGGAAAGTATGGGAAACCGGAAAGATTCCCAAAGCCTGGAAACAGGCAAAAGTAGTATTTATACCAAAACCGGGGAAACCCGAGGAACTGAATAGTTTGCGACCAATCTCACATCCTGTGTAGGAAAGGTAATGCAGCATGTAGTGCTCAACAGACTTTCCAGGCATATGGAGGACAATAACAAATGGCCACACGAGATGGTTGGCTTCAGACCAGGGTTAAGCACTCAGGATATAATGCTAAGACTTGAGCAGGATATAATCAGGAACCGTTCACATGAGTTGAAAGTTATATTCGGCCTAGACCTAACTAAGGCATTCGATAATGTTAGGCATGAAGCTATACTTAGAGGCATACAGGAAGCAAACCTGGGCCTAAGAACATACAACTACATAAAGGACTTTCTCGCAAACAGAGAAGCGATACTGAGGTTTCAGGATGCAAAGTCGGATCCAATTAAGATAGGGGCGTCCGGCACGACACAAGGGGCAGTACTATCACCATTTCTTTTCAATATAGCAATGAGAGGACTCCCACCCCTGCTCAACAGAATTAGCAACCTCAAATTCAGCTTGTACGCCGATGATATAAATCTTTGGATCAGCGAACCTGGTACGTTCGAAGCCATAGATAAGCTACAACAGGCTGCGGACATCATTGTTAAATATGCCAAAGAGAGAGGGCTGGCCTGCTCCCCTCAAAAATCAGAGGTTCTAGTGTACGCCAAAGGAATATACGGACCTAAGCCAGACATCAACATCATAGTTGAGGGCCGCAAGGTTCCCAGAGTTGAGGAAATCAGAATCCTTGGTTTCTTCATCAATTCCAAAGGCAAGAACGCTAGCACAGTAAAGGAACTAGAACAGTATACAGATAAGATAGCAGGGTTAATTAGAAGAATAGCTACCAAAGGAAGTGGGTTGAAGGAGCGGAACCTGCTCAGGCTCACGCAGGCTTTCATCACAAGCAGGATCTGCTACGCCACCCCCTGCTACGCCACCCCCACCCCCACAGACTGAATATAATCATTAAGAAAAGTGTAAAAAGAGCCCTAAGTTTACCTGTAAATACATCCACTGAAGAACTAGAAAAAATGGGGGTTCATAACACATGGGCGGAGCTTAAGGAAGCAGTTAGAATTTCACAGCTTGAACGACTTAGTAAAACACGAACAGGCAGAAAAATTATGGAATGGGTGGGGGTACAGCCTGACAGCAAAATAGAAAGCAAGGTAGATATACCTCTCAACATCAGGTCCAAAATAAAAATTCCTCCCATACCGAAAAACATGCACCCTCAGTTCAACAAAGATAGACGAAAACATAGGGCCAAGGCTATGGCAAAAAAGTTCAGAGAGCTGCCTGCTGAGGAGGTAGCATACGTAGACGCTGCTGGGGGTCTGGAGGGGGCTGCGGTTTTGGCCGTTGTAGACGGTCAGGGAAAACCCCTGATCACAGCCTCAGTCGGAACCCAGAACACGGAAACTGCTGAAGAAGTGGCGGTGGCGCTCGCCCTGCAGGATCTAATGCAGGGTACATTCTTTGCGACAGTAAATCCACTGTCAGAAATTTTAGTAAGGGCTTGGTCTCTTGGGAAGCCAAACGCATTCTGGAAAGCATGCCAAAACATAGGTCTGCTGCACTATTCTGGATACCAGCACATGAAGAAATAGCTGGTAACGAGGCCGCTCACCTGCTAGCCCGAGTAACCTACATCCGGGCAGCAGCGGAGCAACCGGTCTGCACAAATCTTAAGGATGCCCCAATCACGTACAAGGAAATTACGGATGGTTACAAATTAGGAAGAAGAATATACCCTCCTCCAGACGTATCCCTTACTCACAAAGAGGCATATATCTGGAGGAGGATCCAAGCAGGGGTATACATATCGCCAGTCATAATTGCTAAGAACCCAGGTGACGAAAAATGTATCGACTGTGGGGAAACAGGTACACTAAACCACATTACTTGGGAATGTCTTAGCTCACCAGGGGCTAAGGAAGAAATAAGTAGTTTTGAAGCCTGGGAGGCGCTACTGCGGAGCGAGGACCCCAACGCGCAGCGCAAAGCCACCCGCGTGGCGGCTGAGGCCGTGAAGCATCAGCTACACCGTCCTCAGCCGAAGGCCTCTTCTCCTAATCGGGCTTAGGCTTCGGCTGAGCCTGAGAGGGGGTAGGGAGACCACCATCTGCCGGAAATAAAGTTTTTCTGAACTGAACTGAACTGGGCCCCAACTGGCACGGTCGCGCGCGGCCGCAGCCACCACCTGACTCCCGCTCCTCCCGCTAGGGGCGCTGCGCTATGATTGACGTCACGGCATATGTATAAAAGAGCTGCGCTCCTTCGCCGGGACAGTCTTATACCCCTGTTACGCGGGCATTTCGAGGGCCCTCGAACCGATAGTCTATCGACTCAAAGGCGATCGAGCGCTGCTACACGGGCAGTTTCAATGGCGATCGAATCAATAGCCTATCGAGTCAACGGAGCAGCACGGAACTCCATCGAGATATGCAACGCATTCTTGGCTTAACCAAGCTAAGCCTGGCCATTTGTTTCCCGCATTCCACATTCACGGCCTCTTATTCAGTCGCCCTCCTTTTCTAATCTCCATTCTGCCCATCTGTGGCTATCGCGTGCGGGCAATCCGATTTTCGGCGCATTTTCCGGGCGTTCTCGTTGTTGCGCATGCGCCCGGGGGTTGGCCGCAGTTGACGGCACACACGGGGTGTGTGCACGCGTACTTCGCTATCTAAGGGCGGTAGTCTGCGTTGTCGCGTTCGCGATGGGAGGCCCCCGGACTCATCCGCTTCTGCCGCCACCGCTTCGCTCCGTCGGGCGCCTCGCTGCACTTGCCCTCCCGGTCCTTTCGCCGCGCTGCGCATCTGTTCGCGCGCTCTTTTCGCCCGGGGCCATACTCTCTTCGTGCCTTCCTCGCTCCCTTTCTTTACTGCGCGCAACTACCCTTCCCGCCATCCGCCCACGCGGTACTCCCAAATTTTACTGCCGTCAAGGCATTCCCTGCGGGTGTTCACACCTCGCCCTTTTCGGCCCGCCTCAACGGCCCCCTTTTGCTTCGAGTCCATCAGACCCCCACCCTTCGAGCGCACTTCGTGCCCTCTAATTTCTCTTTCTGCGCCTCTCTTGTCGCATTTCCTTTTAAAACTTACGTCCGCCCTCTAAGGCATTCCTTACTCGAGCGAAAGGCCCGTCTGCTCGTATTGTAGGTTTTCTCGTGTTGCGTGGGCTCCCCGGGGTTGGCCGCACTTGTCGGCACACACGGGGTGCATTGACACGCCTGCGCTATCTATGGGCGGTAGTCTGCCTTATCGTGTTCATGGGTAGGGACCCCCCGGACGCACCCGCTTCTGCCGCCACCGCTTCACCCCTTCGGGCGCCTCGTTTCCCGTGGCCTCCCGCTCTCTTTGCCGTCGGGCTGGTTCGCTCGCCACCCCTTCCCGCCTTGGGTCGACTTTGTATCTCCTTACAGGCCTTCCATGCCCCCAGCCCCTTCGCGGCATCCTACTTCCTTTGCGCGCAAATTCCTTGCCCGCCATCCGCTCATGCGGTAACCTTAACGCGAGGTGGGTGCTCGCACGACACCTTGCGATGATGTGCTTTTGCACAGCTCTTTGCCGTGCTCCTTTCTACCTGCTCCTCCCCCCCTGACAACTCCCCCTCCTTTCACATATTTCTTTAATCCCTCTCCCTTGCTCAGCCCCGTTACGGTGTTCCCTTCCCAAAGGAGACAGTTATAGGGCTGAGCACTCCCTGTAATTTCACCCCCCCCCCCCTCCCTACCCCCACCGACCATTCAGAGAATCTCAATTCCATCGAAGCGCTGCCGCCGCGGTCGGGTTCGAACGGCCCTTCACGCGATTTCCGGCAGTTGCGAGAGAGAGAGAGTGCAAACCTTTGTTATGCCACGGCCGGTCTCGAGGTAGGCGCGCGCGCTCTTTCATACGGCCTTCGCATTCGCCGCGGAACCAATGCGAGTTTTTCTCCGAGAGTTATACCGCCCGCCGCCGCTAGATGCGCGACGGCCCTACCGCTGGCTCCACGCCTGCATCTGCGGCGGCGAATGGCTTTTGCCTGGTTTCGCGCTGTAGCCCGTTGGTTCATGGTGAGCGCAGCACCGAAATCAAAGAAAGCAAAATGCAGATGCTTAAACTGCGTATCTTCAACACAATCCACTTGTGCACAGATTCTTCGTCACAAACTATGCTCGATGAAAACATTTAAAATAAGGAATCACTCTCACATTTCTCAGAACTATGTCGAGCATTTGTGGTTTTAAATACAGAAGGAAATACTCTGATCACTTCCTCGCGTATGTCTCATGGTCTGTGATTAAATGACAAGTTAATGCTAAGAGGAAAAGAATGAAATCTTGGAGAACGAAAGTGTCGCACTCGTCCCTTAAAAATGTACTATATCGAGGAAAATATTCTCTACGAAGCGTGAGCCGTAAATCCGAGAGCGCCGTAGCTGGTTGCTTGAGACGATACTTGTAAAGTTGAAAGTCAGACTCATGTACGCCAACGTTGAACTGTCAAATAAACTGATTGCTGGGAGATGTATATAGTACTCGATTTCGCCGATATCGCTTTTCGCACGTCCTGAATGTACTTATTTTCACCCTTATATAGATCACAACTTCCTTGAACGAGAGGCCTGTATCGATAGCTCAAAAGAATGCTAATTACTAATGTGCGAGCAAGTGTCAAGAAAAACTGTAATGCATTGTTCCGTGCTCGAAGCCAATGGCACGCGGCCTTTCGGCTTTTATTGTAAAACGAGAGGCCACCAGATTTCTCTGGAATGACTGTAGCCGCGCACAAGTCTCTCTTTATGTTCAAAATTGTTGTAAGCGTATTAGGCGTGTAATGTCTCAAGTGCCTTGTCACCTTTAAATTTTGTTTTGTCGCTGCGCCGCCTGTTTGAGGACACGAGTTCGCCGAATAAACAATTTTCGACTTGGACGCAAGCTTCCTTGTCGTCATTCTGGCCTGACTAACGCAACCAGAACGTAACAGAAGCAACCAGTACAAGCTGCGTATGCTGCCACAGATATTGACGCGTACTGAGTATTGCAATTTCAGAGAGTATGTATGTGCAGCGATTGACTTCAGCTACCATAAAGAGCGCCATTTTTTGTTGTCCACGTATATTCAACCTGCGGCGTGTCCTGAAGCTGCCTAAAAAAATTGGTTTAAATATCTTTGCGAAAGATCTCAGATTATGCAGTTGAATGCCCAGTGCCCTTTATTGTCTTAAATTCGGGCACTTTTATTAAGATGTAAGCATCTGAAATGTTAGTTTTTATTTCCTTGCATTGTAAGCTAAGCCAGTTGGTATAACGCGCATTGCTGTGAGTTTTAGTGGAGCTCAGTTAGGTTGCTTAAAACTTCTTTTTGGGGTGCTACTTTGTTTCCTCAGTGACGTGAGGAAAGTTCGTGCCCTCAGGAGTTTTATCGAAAGCGATGACGAGGTTAAAGAAATACAAGAGAATATGCAAAGCTTTTATAGTCATCGCCTCTCAGATAAGGCTCTTCGCTCGTAAAGGCCGATTTTATTGACAGAACGCAGTTCCGAACTAATTTTGTTTTGCTGGCAGTTCGTTTATGCTTGCAGTTACTGTCAACCACTTACTTAATTTTTGCGCCAAACTTCAATATGCTGTTCCAAGAGGAGATCTTGGACGTTGTGTGCGTGCAACGTGCTCTGCTCCTGCGGCCAGGGTTGGGTTCCGTCTATACCCATTCGTTTCGTGAATGACATGATGCGTTTTTCTGGGGAGCACCATGAATTCTTGCTAACGCCACTGTTGTGCAAAATTAAAGCAGCTGCACTTGAAATTTCAGGAGCTATATGTACGCTGCAGAATCTTTTACTCTTTGAAACTTGCAATCCAAGTATTACATGCCGCATATCATTTTACACACTCAAAAAGAACCTGCCGGAAGACGAACTATGTAAGCCTTGCTTTTTAGCCAAATATAAGGGTAGAACGCGTTAACGTCCGTGCTCGAAGCAGTACGTTCGACCATACACAGTCGGGCTAAAGGAGAGAGCGCGCAATCGTTAATCCGTTGTTTCAGATTTTTCCCATGGCAAAGGGGCTGGCTACACGGTCTTTGCGTAAAGAGGTAAAATATAAAGGGTTGACGGTTACCACTGACGCAGGCCGGACTGGCAGCGAGCGCGCGTTAAGGCGCGCTCACACTAGCGGGAAGCTTCCCGCGCCGGCACAGCGTCAACGTCGACGCTGCCTCGCAGCTCCTCGGAATGACGCTCACACTACGCGCGTTTTCTCGCTGCGGTTGTCTTGGAATGTGGAGAGAGGAGGCGCTGAGGGAGGACCCGAACGAGCAGAAAGAGAAGGGGATAGTCACGTGACACTAGAGAAGACTGGAAAGCGCACCCTGCTAGCTCCCCTCCCGTCGCCCTGGCAAAGCAGCCGCCGAGTGCCCCGGCCGGCCGGGGCCGGCCGGCCGGACGCGCGCAGCCTCCGCCGACGGGGTCACTGAACTGGGACCGACGTCACGGTTCACGGTCGGCGCCCATTGGCTGTTCTGTCACCGGCACGGGAAAAATAGGTACCGAACCCATCGCTCCGCGGGACGGGAGAGCAGGCTGTCCGCGGGAGAAAAACCGGCTTGGGCGGGAAGCGGCACGCGGGAAACGCCCGGCGTTGCGCGTTTTCCCGCTAATGTGAGCGCCCCTTTATTCTCCTTCCGCGTGAACGGCAGTCGCAGCGGCGGAGCGGTGGGGCAGTGGCGACCCCACCGAGGTGCGGCGGGAGGCGGAAACAGACCCCATTGCGAAGGCCGTAAGAAAAGAAGCGCGCGCTCCCCTCGTGACCGGCCGTGGTTATGCAAACAGAAAGAATGAGCCGGAACAGATGGTGAATGCCGGTGTCTTATTGGTCCGCGTCCCTAGTCCCGGATGCCGCAAGATCCCGCCGACTCGCGAGCCCGGCGTGCGAGGGCAGCTTGTGCCGTCGCACTCGAGGAGGAAGGTCTCACAAGCATCTTTGTGCGGTGGGGTGGGGAGGGAAGTGGGGACTGTTCACAGGCCTACACCACGTGGGATAGAGAACAGAGCTCGTCACAGTGTGGGCACAAATGATTCACTTTCGCGTCATAGCGAGCAGCCATGGTGGGACACCAGTAGGTGTTCGTCTGTACGTAGCTGTCGCAGAATGCGTTTGTCTGCCTTCGACAGCCCCCCTGCCGGTGGGGGGAACGGGCGATGCCGGTCTTTGTAATAGTCGACGATTTCTCGATGTATCACTGGCCATGGCTGAAGCGTTTTTTCTCGTTTTTTCTCGTTTTTTCTTTGTTTTTGAAGATCAGCCTGTGTGCCCACTCCGCATGCGCGAAGATTCTGATTTCATATATTGTTCCTTTCAGAATAAAAAAACTTAAGTGGGCTGAAAGTGCTCGTGTTGTGTGCCCTGTTCGTCCTTCATTGATTTTCGTGCGGCGTTTGGTTTAGCTTATGGGGGTTTAACGCCACAAAGCGACTCAGGCTATGAGGGACGCCGTAGTGGAGGGATGCGGAAATTTCTACCACGTTGGCTTCTGTAACGTGCACTGACAATTCACAGCACACGGGCCTCTAGAATTTCGCCTTAATTGAAATTCCACCACTGCGGCCGGGACCAAACCTGCGTCTTTCGGGTCAGCAGCCGAGCGCCATAACCACTGAGCCAACGCGGCGGCTTTTCGCGTGGTGTGCCCCTTCATAATAAATGCCAGCCAACCACGCACAAATTTAACCTTACAACACTCTATCCCTTCGAGTAAACCATTTAGTCTTATGTTGGGCGATACGTCGTGTGAATGTAGTACCTTAGTTTGTTAACCATAAAATATAAAAAATTGGAATGTCGTAGTGGTAGACCAATGAAGCTCTGGGCCGCCAACAAGCAATCAAAGCGACCCGCACAGCCTCACCACATAGCGGAGATTCGGCGATGTCCAGAGAAACTCGCCACCAGATAAGTTCTCTAACAGCTTTCTCCAGTACATGAGGCATTTTTTGGGGCCATCGAAATCGCATGCAGCCGGTCATTTTTTTTACGCCTCCGCGCGTAAAATGTTGGCTCGGTTAAATGCTATACCGAGAATGATCACCAACGTTCGGGCGGCATGACTCGAGGCACAGCTTTATCGATTGAGAAAATTTACGTTTCTGTGATGATTCTTTGAAACTGCGCTGGCGACGCGGTGATAGAGCGATGGAGCTTCGTCATTATCTTCGTGTAGTTATCTTATCTTATCGGCCTCATTTGGTAACCTTTGTGCTGCTCTCTTGAAAAAATGGCCTGGCTTAGCTAAGGTTAAGCCTAGGATGCGAAGCATAATAGATTTGTGAAAGGGATTCGGTATCGCCTGCCCGTAAGTCAGGCTAGTCTCTTCGTTGTTTAGCAATCTCCTGGAGGAGCGGGAGTTAGCCTTGGTGGTCGCGGCCGCGCGGCGACCGCGCGAGTTGAGCCCCGTTTCTCCACAGCTGGCGTGACGTCAGACCACGTGCTCGGCTGCAGCGCCCCTAGCGGGAGGAGCGGGAGTTAGCCTTGGTGGTCCGGGCCGCGCGGCGACCGCGCGAGTTGAGCCCCGTCTCTCCTCAGCTGTCGTGACGTCAGACCACGTGCTCGGCTGCAGCGCCCCTAGCGGGAGGAGCGGGAGTTAGCCTTGGTGGTCGCGGCCGCGCGGCGACCGCGTGAGTTGAGCCCCGTTTCTCCACAGCTGGCGTGACGTCAGACCCCGTGCTCGGCTGCAGCGCCCCTAGCGGGAGGAGCGGGAGTTAGCCTTGGTGGTCGCGGCCGCGCGGCGACCGCGCGAGTTGAGCCCCGTCTCTCCTCAGCTGGCGTGACGTCAGACCACGTGCTCGGCTGCAGCGCCCCTAGCGGGAGGAGCGGGAGTTAGCCTTGGTGGTCGCGGCCGCGCGGCCACCGCGCGAGTTGAGCCCCGTCTCTCCTCAGCTGTCGTGACGTGAGGCCACGTGCTCGGCTGCAGCGCCCCTAGCGGGAGGAGCGGGAGTTAGCCTTGGTGGTCGCGGCCGCGCCAGGCTGGGCTATCTATGGTTGAGCTAAGTAGTGTCCCTATTATGCTTCGCATAAAAGAAGGGCCATATGAAACCTTCGCGAAGTAATGGTTAAAGCCATTACGGTATTTCCTGAAGACTCGAAAGAGGCCGGAACGCAGGAGTTTCTGCTTCGTTACTGACGTTGCTAACTATTCCTTTTCACAATTATAGCCGAGTTAGCGCTCTGCTTTGGCGGTGATTCCCGTAGTCGTCGACCCCAATTTTAGAGAGCTGAATTAAAAAAAAAGGTCGACCTATATGTGGATAAATACCCGAATTCTGGTCTGGTCATCCATTGGGCAGAGCACATACGCTCAGAGAAAAAGAGTGCGAAAGCTCTTTAATGTGCAAGTAAAGTATTCGTTCTTGCTTTTGCGTTTCCTCGCCTTCGCCTAGCTTAGTCGATGAGCCCGGCTTTGTTCTGTAAGCATGCACAGGTGGTGTCCACAGCAGGAGGCTGGCGCAGTCCAAAGCAATGTTCTCAAATCTTTTATGAATTAGGTTTGCATATGTAGAAAGGACAGCAACTGGACAGGTGCTGTACTCGTTGTTGTCGCCCGTTCGGAAATTCAAGCCGGCAGTACCTGCCATCAATTTTGTACGGAGGGCTGCAGCTGCAAAAAAGGCGAAGGAGAAACGATCAGTATTCATGTAGGATCATCCTCCGCCAAATAACCGAAACTTTCCGCTTGACCACCTTCGATTTCATTAAATATAATTGCGCTATATGGTGTTATTCTGCTAAATATTGTGCCAACTTGATTTCGGCGTAAAAAGTTTTTTCGTGGCCTGACCGCCAAGTTGATCGCAAATGATAGCAAAACAAAGCCTATTAAAAATTAGTAAAAATAAATTTTTTCACGCGTGGCGATGAAACGTTTTTTTTTAATCGAAGACATTGTGCGCGTTTATATATAACGGCTTCAAAATATTTGTTTTATTTTTACGCAAATATAAAGCGTTAAAAAAGTACAAATTTTTAAAGTAATTTTTATTTTCTCGCAGTAGTAATTCCAACTGTTTTCTCACTTCCTGCAGATGACAACGAAAACGATAAAAATGCTTTGGAACGCAAGGAATGTCCACCATGTCAGGCAAAAAATTGGAGGACGCATAAGCTTCGCCTTTAAGAATGGAACGCGACAGCTTTTTGCAGCGCAGCTGGAGTATTACCCATGTACGCATCAGTACACAAAGACACTTCACGAAGTCAAAGACCACAACGCATTCACTAGGCCCACTTTTATTCAGTTCGAACCAACGAGTCTTCGTAGAGTGCTCTTTTTTGCGCATAAACGCGTGTAATAAATACCATACTGAAAAAAAAAGCCTTCGTATAGTGTTCTTCGCGTGCTTGCCTAACACTCTGGAAGACATGGGTTCGGTTCTTCGTATCTCCATAGAATCTTTTTATTTGGAGGCTATCGTGTTGCATCTGATGCCGGATTTTCTGCGACACGAGCTTCTTAACGTTGTCGCGTTTAAAACGTAAACTTTGAAAAAATTGCTTTTTGTGGCATATTTAGTCGCCGATTGCATACCGAGGTGGTCCAATTTAAAATGCGGAAGCTAGTACCTTGAAAAGTACCATTCACTGCCGTTTAGTTTTGGCGTTTATTTGGAACACTTTTTGAATTTAGTAAGAAAAATAATTTTGTAAGTTACGATATACACCGTACTCGCTCTTCCCTGCAGTGCACCAACCTTCATAGCCGCCATAAATTTAGATGACGGAGATTGAGTAGGGCCCTTCATCCAAGACTCTATTGGTGTCATGAATCAAATTAGGCCTGAGGTTAAATACAAATGGAATGAAAACAAGGCTTACAGTTGCCTGAAGGCTAATTCCGAGCATATATTGAGACCAAGCAGAAGATGCTCGAGCCCGAGCAAAGGCAGCCGAAGACATATTCTGAAGCTTCTCAAAGGCGTCACGATAGACTGCTGCGAAGGGAGCACGAGATCCAAAGGTTTTGCCCATGCAGTGCTGAGGCAAGGCAGGATAATGAAAGCGGCCATGGCAGGAGGAGGAAGAACATTGCGGTGTAGGTGGGAATCGAGCCCGGGCCTCCAGCATGTTAGATGGGGACGCTTCCACTCCACCACGACTGTTTTTTTTTCTTTATTACCTGTTTCGACAGTTTAAAATGTCACAAACATATGCTCTGCTCTGAACTCTCAAATATCAGGAGCGGACATGCCACGACTGTTCGACTCTTGGAAGTGAGTGAAGGCGCGTCCATTTAATGCAGAGATGTCTAAGAAACGTATCTTTGAGATATGTACTGAGGCGTGCATGCATAATTTAATTGCGAGCATGTAAATTACAGATATCTCAATTAAGCGAGTACGGAAGTATGTATCTGGTGAATTTCCTACGTGTATGGCGTGCAGTCGTAGCGCCATCATGCGGTACTCACCGAAACGCCAACACACAATGTACGGCGATGGTCCAGCAGATGGTGCGTGTCTATTGAATGAACAGATGTCTTAGAAACGCATAATCGAGTTATGTACTAAGACGTTCATCAATTATATAATTATGAGCGCGTAAATTACACAACAGAAACCGTGTCTAACCATGCATAACCGTCTCTAACAAAGCATAACCGACTTTTCGCTCGAATTGGCCAGGTTCAGCCAAGTTGAACCACAGCCGAATTTTTTTCCCGTTTTGCTTTTTAAATTTGAGATGACGACACAGTTGTAAAAAGGAAATTAACGCTGTAACTTGGTCTACAACGCCGTGATCGCTTGCTATTATGGGAGTAATCTAATAATATAATTAATTCTAACTAATCATATTGTGCACGTACTTTGCGCTTCAGTTAAAGTATGGCTGTCGTCTCCGCAAACTACAGTCAAAGATGCTGAGTTTTGTTAAAATCTACTTAAATTTAGACGCGGCATATCTATCCTGGGAATACAGAGTGCCCGGAGAGCATGCTCATTCGTTTTAAGGCTTTCTTTATGAGATGTTCATAGATTTTATTAGAGTTCTTCGGAGGAAAGTTTAAAAAAAGGAAAAGTTTGTACTTCCATGAACACTACAAAGTGGTTTTTGATTAAAGAGCATCCGCGACCTTTCAGAAGCCTCACCAAAAAAAAGGGAACCACAGAAATAGCAAAGTTAAGGGACAACAACATGCATCAAACGGCACTTACTATTCTGTTATTCTATCTTCACTTCTGCATTGCTCACATGGCATGTTAGTTGGGAGCATGTTTTTCGGTCAAAGTGCTTTTCACGGTCGCCTAGTTTCAGAGTGCGGCTCACGACACACTGGCCTGCAAAAAGACGTATACAAAAATAGAAATAGACATTGCTGCTTCCTATAAAACAGCATCAGCGAGGTAAAACTGAAAATTGCCGTTACAATTGTAGGAGATGCATTTTATTTGGCGAACCATCTCCATTTCACGATGGTGTCTGCGACATATATACGCGTTTTTTTGCGTGTTATTTGGAAGCTATGAGGTTTCAGGGACAACCGATGCGGTCTTATATATACCTCTCGGCCTTCATTTGTGTGAATAGATATTACAGGGCATTAGAATTTTTACCACATGCATTAGAGGCTGGCAAGAAGCCTCGAACAAAGTCCGACGATGCATAATGAAACGGCCTTACTAATCGCTCGCGCCCTGTCGTTCCCTCGATTTAGTACTTTTCTGGTGGCTCAGTGGTTAAGGCGCTTTTCTACTGAGCCGCAGTACCCGGGTTCGAACCCCACCGTGGCGGCCGCGTTTCGATGGAGACGAAACACAAAATGCGCCTGTGTGCTGTGCGATGTCAGTGTACGTTAGAGATCCCCACGCGATCGAAATTATTCTGGAGCCCTGCAGATTCCGTAGGAGAACGGAGCAGTGCGGACGTGCGTCACATGGGCTCCGTAGATTCCGACCCCCACGGACTACCTCGACCCACCAGGCCGCCAACTTTTGGTTGCATCTGAGAGAGCTCATAAGCTGGATCACCAGGACACCTGTCTCAAGATGGCAGGTCCATTTTTTGGCAATTTATCGGACTTTGAATACTCCACGTGGCTCGGGCGACTTTGACAGGAAACGCTCGCCGCTAAGCCTACCAAGGCTTAGCGCGGCTACAGGCGTTGTGGGCAGCCAGGCCCGCTCAGCGACAGCGATGCAGCCTGGAACTGACTCCCGCTCCACGAAATATCCGAATTTTGAGCCATCGACGAGCAGACTAGCCCAGAATTTACTAGAAGCGCATGAGATGGACGACGACTACCTCAGCGTCTCCGACTCCGAGAATTCGGCGGACGGGGAGATCGAGGACTCCGCCGTGCAGGAGCAGCAAGACACCAAAAAAAGAAGACGAAGCAAACTGGGAATTGGCCATGGCCAAACTCCAAAAGAAGCGACAGAAGAAGACCGCACGGAACGCTGGTAGCGCCGGGAATTCCCCGGCCGCTCACGGTGACCTCGGAGGGGAATCCCCGCCCCTCCGCCGACAGCTGGCGCGCGAACTTCCGGCGCGCCGAAAAAAGGCGGGAAAGGGGCTCAGCGGCAGCCTAGGCAGAGGCTGCCCACGCTCCCCAGGGACGATTTAAAGATTATTTTGCGTCCGAAGGGACTCGTAGTCAACTCGCTCCAGCAATTTCAAGTGGCCCGGACCGAAGCCGCGGCATGCAGCAACAAGTTCGAGGGAAGAGACCTGATCACCAGGCTCCGCACAGGATCCAACATGATAATCGTGAGCACGCCGAACGAAGAGGCCGCCCAGCTCGCGAGGCGCATCCCCAGCCTCACGATCTAGGGACGCTCATACAACGTGAACGCTTACGTGGCCGCACCGGAAGACACCCGGCGTGGCGTGATACACGGAGTGGACCCCGGAGCGACGCCGGAGGAACTGAAAGCCCACTTGTGGACGCGCACACAGGGTGTCACCATCCACAGCGCCCGTAGGCTAGGCAAGACCAAGACGGCCGTCATCACGTTTGACAGGACCCATCACACCGAAACACGTCATCTACTGCGGAGCCGAGTACAAGTTCTACCCGTACCGGCCCACAAGACAAATCTGCTACGTTTGCTGCCAACAAGGTCACCGCTTCGACGTGTGCCCCACACCGGACGCCAGGGCTTGCAAACAGTGCGGGATGCAGAACCCGCCAAACGATCACCAGTGTACCCCGAGATGCGTGATGTGCGGAGGCAACCACGCTACCGGATCAAGGGAGTGCCAAGAGCGACTAAAGAAAGCCAGGGAGCTGCGAGGCAAGGACAAGGGTGGCAACAACGGCGGCGGACGCGAGAGCAGACGCCGCGGCCGGGACGACCGCAGCAAGAAGCCGAGGTGGTTCAGCTCGGAGGAGGAGACCTCGCGGAGCCGTTCGAGATCCCGAGCGTCGCGGAGCCGTTCACGGAGCCGGTCACGGTCCTTCCCGCCCCTGCCGCCCCCGGCCATCAAGGGAGGGAGCCAGCAGCAGCAGAAAAAGGAGCCTACCCGAAAGAGCGGCGGCGTCAAGGTGAGCTGGGAGCCGAAAACCCCTGGTTTGCTCCGCACTCGGGTGGGGTAGCTAACAAACAACCACAACAAGACAGCAACCGCGAACAGTCTAGACAGGAGGACGCGGAAAAAATAGTGCTGAGACGCGAATTAGAGCTTATCACGCGCTAGGCAGAAAGAGCTAGAACGCCAAATAGCAGAGCTAACGAAGGCACTGCGAGACCTTAGGTCGAACAGCCCTCTGCAGCCGCAAACCGTACAGACCTAAGCCCCGTCGCAAGCAGGCAACGAGGACTTCGCCAATGTTTAAAGCAGAGATTCAGCAAATGATGCAGCAGATGAGCGCAGCAACAAATACAGCAAGTGCAATTACTAGTCACAGAGCTCCGGAGCAGCATCCGCAAGCAAAGGTTTACCGCGAGCATTAGAGAGAAGGCATACCACAGCCCCGCGCTGGCAGCCCTCGCCAACACATCCGCAAACAACACCGAAGCTTAAACATGGCCAGTACAACTTTAAGCAAGCAAGAAACCTTAGATATATGGCAATGGAACTGCAGAGGCTACCGTAAGAAGCAGGGCCTCCTCCAACAATACAGTCACACACAACAAACACCGCCCGACATCATAGCGCTTCAAGAGACGGGAACCACACCAAGACTCGCAGGATACACGCGTTACGAGACTCAAGGGAAAGGAAGAACGGCAACCCTAGTCAGCAAGGCACTCATCGCCATAAACCATGAGAGGATAGCCGACACCGACTTAGAACACGTGATAGTAGAAATTATACCAAAGAAGAAAAGAAAGAGGGGCAGTATCTTTATTGTGAATGCATACAGCACCCCTGAAACAAAGGAAGGCAAAACTCTACGAGCTTCTCCACGGCGCACGCAAACTAGCGAAAGAGAACACGCTAATCATCCTAGGAGACTTTAACGCCGTGAACAAAAGCTCGGGATACCAAGTAGCAAATCCAAAAGGCAAAACGCTAGCGGAGGCAGCAGAGAACACCGACTGCAACCTCCTCACAGACCAAGACACTCCAACCAGAATCGGAAACAGCGTTAGTAATGACACCTGCCCCGACCTCACGTTCATACGAGGAGCGGAACAAGCAGTGTGGCAGAACCTCTTAGAGAACCTGGGTAGTGACCGCTACATACTCAATACGCAAGTAACCTCGGACAGGCTAAAGCGTCAGCTGGGATCGGCAAAAATTTCGAACTGCAGCGCATTTCGAGAGGCATGCAATGGGAACCTCGCCGAGAACCGGATCCAATCGATAGATGATTGGGGAAACATGCTCAAGGGAAGTACACCAAAGAACTCGCGCGAAGGACGCAAGCATCCGAGGTAGACGCCAGGCTGCTCACACTGTGGGAAGCTAGACGCGGGCTCACCAAGAGGTGGAAGAAACAAAAGTACAACAGGAAGCTAAAGCTTAAGATCGCAGAAGTCACAGCGAAAGCAGAGGAGTACGCGGCGCAATTGGCAAGGCAAAATTGGCAGCAATTCAGCGGCTCCGTCAACAGAACTTCGAGCACAGCGAGGACGTGCATGGCATATCCTCAAGGCTTTCATAGATCCGACCAAGACCAAGGCAAAAAATAACAAAGCCATCTACCGGTTCATCCACCAATTCGAGGGACCAGACTCGGAACACCTGGAGAAGGTACGCGTTAAGTGCTTCCGGGACACAAATCCAGCAGCTTACGCAGAGCGCTACCGGGGAAGAGAAAACGATAACCTGGACAGAACCAACACGCGAGAAGAGGTCTACGCAGCGATTCGAAACACAACCAGAAACACGGCCACGGGTGCAGACAAGATAACTAACGCACTCATCCGCAACCTCAGTGATGAGTTAGTCGCAGAATTAACCGACGTTTTCAACAAACCCTGGAAAGCGGAGACCGTCCGCGAGGAGTGGAAGCATGCGGGGGTATTCATGATTCCTAAAGCGGGCAAGAAACTGCAAATTGACAACCTCGGACTGATCTCGCTCACATCGTGCCTGGGAAAACTGTACGAACAAGTGGTGACGCTGAGACTACAACAGTGCATGGAGGACAACGAACTGTATCCCCACAGCATGTGCGGCTTCAGAGCAAAATTATCGATCCAAGACGGGCTGCTTCAAATGAAAGAAGAAATACTCGGGAACGTCCCCAGGAGCGGGGAGAATATAATAATGACATTGGACACCAAGAGGGCTTTTGACAATGTAAGCCACGAGGCTATCCTCACGGGCATGAACGACCTGAACTGCGGGAAGAGTCTATGCCTACGCCAAAGCCTTCCTTCAACCAGAACGGCAACGATTGGCCTGGGAGAGCTTCGATCAGAGAAGTTCATTACTCAAAACAAAGGGACGCTTCAAGGGTCGGTCATCTCCCCAACGATTTTCAACATATCCATTATTGGTTTGGCAAAAAGAGTTAAAAGAAATCGACGGCATACCCCATGCCATGTTTGCCGACAACATCACCATCTGGGTCAACACAGGCTCGCTCAGAGAGAAAGAAAGGAAGTTACAAGAGGCAGCCACTTGCGTAGGGGACTACGTCAAAGCAAGAGGGCTAGCGTGCTCCATTGCGAAGTCCGAGCTCCTGAGAGTTTGGAGAGGAAAGAAAAACCGCGCAGTCCCCTCCAGCGATGAGTTGAAGCTCAACGTCTACCTCGAGGGGAAGCCGATACCGAAAAAAAAAACGCTCACCAGGATCCTGGGGATGTGGATAAATGCAAAACAACGCTGCACCCACACCCTTGCCCTATACTCAAGGCATCCACCCTACAAGTGGCCGGCATGATCACGCGCATCTCACACAGACGCCACGACATGCGAGAGGAGGACACACTCAAGCTGGTCATAAGCCTGGTGGTCAGCCGAGTGGCATGCAGCCTCCCCTACTACAATCCCATCAAGATTGAGCTACAAGAGGCGGACGCGATTCTACGCAAAGCCTACAAAGCCGCACTCCACCTACACAACACAGTACCTTCGAGGAATTGAGAGAGGCGCAACTAGTCTCCCAACGGCGCAGACTATAACAGACCCCATCTGGCAGGGAGCTCCTGAAGAAACTAGGCGGCGCCGTTCAGCTTCAAGAGACACAGAGGACCGAAAGAATTCCGGACGAGTATCGCAACACACCAAAAGTAGCACCCATACCTAGGAACATGGATCCCAACCTACACGAAGCACGCAGAGAGGCGAGAGCTTAATACCTACTAAAGACACTAACACCCCAAGAAACGACGGTATACGTGGACGCAGCCGCATACGCCAGATCAGCGGGGCAGAGCAACAGCAACGCGGTAGAAACGGTGATTGATTCGAACCTATGCGATATCACCAGCGCATTACGACAAGACTGTACGGTAGCCGAAGCTGAAGAAGTGGCCGTCACTCTAGCGGCAGCGGAAAGCTATCGGTCTTAACGGTCTCTGACAATCCTTACAGACTCACGAACGGCCGGCCGCAACTACCTACTTGGCAGAATAGGACACGGAGCGCTCTGCATACTCCGCGCCGGAGACCACATAACACGACACCCAAACGAAGAACCAATAGGCATACGGGAGTGGCAGGGAACCAAGAGGCAGACAGGCTAGCTCGAGGGTACTTTTATTACCGAGCATTCAACGTAGGCGACCTCGAGGGGACCAAACCTGTACCCCAAGACTATTCGGCGATACTAAATTACTACAAGGGATGCAGAAAGCGGTATCCACCATCTCAGAACTCCCTTAGCAGAGAGGCCTCTGTCGCGTGGAGGCAGCTACAAACGGGCTCATACCCGAACCTAAACGTACTCAGCAAAATGTATCCCACACAATCCAATGACAAATGGCCCTGGTGCCACGAAACGCCCACGCTGTATCACATAACGTGGGCATGCCAGAATACAGCCGTGGTACCCGTTATACCAAACCCGAGTGCGGAGCAATGGGAGGGAGTGCTCTCCAGCGATCGCCGGGTCGACCAAGAAGGTCTGATTCGGCAAGCACAACTGGCAGCAGCATCCAGCGAAGCCCTGGACTAAGGGCAACCGACCGTTTTGCTAGAAGATGGACGAAGCCATCTGAAGACCGCAGAACAGCGAATCTAGAGCTCAATAAAGTTTTTCACTCACTCACTCACACTCCGGAGCCGTCCATTACGGCACCTATTTCTTCCTTTCTTCTTTCATTCCCTCCTTTATTATTTCCCTTACAGCGCGGTTAGGGTGTCCACCGAGATATGCGAGACAGTTACTGCGCCATTTCCTTTCCTCAATGCCAATTTTCACTTTTTTTATTTGAAATTAAAAAAAAGCGACTACCTCATGCTCAGGTGTACAAAGCGACAGAAGATGACATCGTAGCTGCAATGGTGACCTTCGACATTATCCGTAGACGTTTGCAGGAACCGGCCGCGATAGCTCAGTGGCTGTATATCGTTCAGCTACTGAGCATATATAGGTCACAGAGCCTAACACTAGCCGCTGCGGCGTATACATGCAGAAATACATGCAGGTGAGTTGTCTGCGGTACAGCCCGGTTCAGTTCTGCTAACTCGACAGTGCACTAGCGATGTTAAGGCGATAGAAGCGCGCGTTTCAAGGCAAAACTCGTGTGGTCAGTCACTCCGAGAATTAAGCATTGAGCTCCCGTTAACTGCACGTATTCAACATAATTTCAAATTAACTTACTGGTACCAAAATGCCTTCATATTGCATTTAATAAATAAATGAACAAACAAGGCGTCTAAAAAAATTGTGCACAGACCAAAAACCGGAAATGCTGTGAAAGATGACAGATTTCCCTTTATAAAAAAATGGCGTGCTTTGTTAGTTTAGCTTTGCAGAGCACACACCTAAATCAGCAGAAATAGTGAAGTCCTGAGGTAATTTGTTGTTGAAAGAAGTTTCTGAAGCCCGCAGAAGACGAAGAAACGCCGTTCTAAGCTCTTTAGTATCCTTTAAGCACGCCGCATGCTAGCTCCTAGAGGCTGCGTTATCAACACGAATCTCCAGCAGATAAATTAAGGATCCTATAACGTACCTTCTTCAACGACAACTTTAAATATTCTGGTCTGAAGTTCTTCGTAGTCGTCAGATGGCGTCACGACAGATGCAGCACCTAAGACAAGAAAAACGCATACCGCTGCGGTCGTCATGTCTTGCTTGCGAGAAGTTATGATTCGTCCAACGGCTGCGCAGAAATTTATGAGCGTACCCTGCTCTTCAGCTGCGTAAAAATGGCGACAGTGTTAAGCGTATTTGTAAAACGGTTAACGCTCTGAAAACATTCCAGGTCAGGGATATTAAAAAAAAATTCAAAGCTCGCAATGGCGGCGACATTAGAGTGTAACCTCTGCAAGCTGAAACTAATATTCAATTTTTTTACTTGCTAGAAATGTTTCGGTGTTCATAGCTGTTGGTCATATCTTGATTTTTGTTTTTTTTCTTTTGTGCTGCGTTTTGTGTGTTTTTTACACGTTGCAATGCGTTAAAGATTAATTGAGAATTTATGACACTTTCTCGTACTTTCGCGAAATAAATAAATGGTAGCAAGCGAATAACATAAAAGATTTTAGATACTAGAAATTCATGACGACAAGAGTGCTTTCGAGAACTGAATGCTGGTTGTGCTGTATTCTTTTCGGAAGTGACATTTAGAGATATGCCTAGTGATTGCCTGCGACAAACTGCAGTACATTTTTTGGTTTCTAGAGCTACCTCTTGCATTCTGTTGTACATAACCAGCTCAGCGGTTAAACCCAAGATCGAGTGTTTTCCCTGTAATCCCGTGGAATAAAATAACGAAGCTTGCTGAGCGCAGTTGGTTAAAAACGATTTGCTGGCTGAACTCATTTATTGTCGAGAGTTGAATTCTAAAAAAAAAATTCGTAGTGCCGGCGTGTGCTCCTCAATAACCCATTCAGATGCATAAACTGGTGTTAAGTGACTCCCTACGGCAAACATGTGCAAGAACATATTGGTTTTCTGGTTTTTGAGATTGGACCACCGGCTCATTCATTTTTTACAGATCAACAAAAGGCCATAAGTGTAACGCACTTGCACGGAAAAACTGCTGCATTCTGTAATTTTGCACGTAACAAATTTTTAAGATATAAATGCCACGCTAGTGATAGTGAGTTTTTCAACCTGCTGCCTCAGAGTGCGACACAGTATTAGGCCACTGAACCTCCCTTATGGGTGTGCTCAGATAAGGACGGTAATCGGAGTCCCAAAAGCGATTTTGTTTTTAATGAAATTTTTATATTGGATGGGCAGATGTTTCGGCGCAAATGAAAAGACCTTTGCTCTGCGAGAAATGCTGTATATTTCATGAAAAAATACCATATCACAAGAAGTAGAAAACGTAGCTTTTGTGATTTCTCAAAATTCAAAGTTTTTCATCCGTGCAAAGAAAAACATAAAAGTGGTAAAATATGAATACTTTCTAATATATATTACTTTAAATTACGATTAGAATATATAATAGAATTCGATTATTTCACTAATTATATGCGAAGTTTTCTGTGGGTAGCAGCGCAAAAATTTTTGTGCGTTTTGGGATGTGGCAGCAAGAAAAATCACCGACTTTGTTCGAAATGTGATGTGTTCCAAGAAGGGCATTCTTCGAGACGATAATGGGACAAGAGAGTATTTCAAATTCCACGCTTCCGCTGTTCTTCTTCTCGCCTTTATTCTTACTTTCTATACTCTACGCTTCATCAATGACTAGTCCAGTGTGACCTCACGATTATGGTTCCGTGTTTTCGGTATATAATCATAAACCCCGGAAAATAACCCCCGAGGCGGATTTCTCTGAACCGGTGAAAACCGAAAATCTCTGACCTTGAGCTGTCCTTGAAAAAAAGAATAGCAGAGGCTTAGCGCTTGTTAAACCTCGTGATACGAGTGAAAAATCAGTTATAAGCATGGTTACGCATGGTTTGGCGCAGGAGTCGGCCCGGCGCGCGCCTCATAAACGGCGAGACTGATCGACCGAGCGCCAGCGAAACAGCTGTTATACTCCCGCTAGTCACGTGGTGCAGCAGCGGTGAGGCTCCGAGCGACCGGAGAGGTTCTCAGAGAGCGCAACAAGTCACGTGGTGTGACGTAACTTGCCGCACCTCCGCTCCACCGACTGAAGGTCAAACGCGCACCAATAGAATCGCTTAACAGTTGCACAACAGCGCTAGGAGGGGTACGACGACTCCCAGGGATCAATGAATGTAAAGCAGAGAATAACCTTCTGCTTATATAAGAATTAACCCATTATGCTATCGCATCATACCCATAAGGCAGTAAGTGTCTCCTCCAGTTTTTCGTCACAGCGTTTGCTTAGCTAAGTTCTTCTAGATTTCTTCAACGTGTATTTTGTTTCCTATGTAGGGTACTTTTGTAAAACCGACAGCTTAATGCCGGAAACAGAATGCTTGAAAATTACCGCACATCAGGCGTGCGGGAAGAGAAAGTGCCGTACACCAAATCGAAATCCGGAGTTACCACATTTACCCGCCGCGGTGGCTCAGTGGTTAGAGCGCTCGGCTACTGATCCGGAGTTCCCGAGTTCGAACCCGACCTCGGCGGCTGCGTTTTTATGGAGGAAAAACGCTAAGGCGCCCGTGTGCTGTGCGATGTCAGTGCACGTTAAAGATCCCCAGGTGGTCGAAATTATTCCGGAACCCTCCACTACGGCACCTCCAATTCTTCCTTTCTTCTTTCACTCCCTCCTTTATCCCTTCCCTTACGGCGCGGTTCAGGTGTCCAACGATATATGAGACAGATACTGCGCCATTTCCTTTCCCCAAAAACCAATTATTATTATTAGTTACCACGTCGAGACCTTCGACTGCTATGGCGTCGCTTGCTTCATTTCGCAATGGTTCGAGCTCGTAAAATTCCCGGCCGAGAGTACTTTGTGCAGAATGTCTGATGTTCTGAACACTCTCCTGAGTCACTACGGATGACAAGAACGTGCGAGCCGTGACCGCCCCCTCGAGCACTAAGCGCTGGCTGTAGATCGCCGCGACGCTGCGAGCGCCAGTCGCGCTGTACGCACCGCGAATACTGAGGCGTGACCGTGCACCAGTGAATTAAGTCCGCCAAAAACAGAACTTTGGCTTGGCATTAGAGACTAATAGAACAGGGTGACGCTATCATGATGCTAGGGGCATGGGGGAATAGTGGGGGACCACTGTGCAGGCGGAGGACAATAACTGGAGAGAGAGGCATTATTGTCTTGCGCATGCGCATCGGTACCAGAAAAGCAGAGGCTTGAAGTAAAAGTAAAAGCAATCACACGCAATCATGGCATGTCCTTTGATTGTTGACAGATTGCAATTATGACAGCACTGTTTTTTTGAACATCTGACTCTGCTGAGCCGTTCCGTGGAAGGGAAGAGGCCTCCTCACTCCCGCTGCTTCCACGTGTCGCTTGCACTGCTCGTATTATTCAATGCCGACCGAGTAGTCCCGGTCGAATCTCACGAGGGGGGGGGGGAGCTCATATACTGCGTCCCCCCCTCGATAGACAGTACTGGAAGAATACATTGCTAGCACATTGAAAGTTTAGCATAACGGAAAAATGGCAGAGCAGATGCGTAATGAACCGGCCGTGTTCCAGCTGCGTGGATTCACTGGTAAACTTTAAAAAGATTAGAATAAGAAAGGCCACTGGGGTAATAACGAACAAAGAAGCAGAACGGCTTTTCCGGTTTCACACCTCAGTGAACGCAATCTCTGGGATTCAAATGAGCATGCGCGACGTTTACAAGACAAGCTGTAAATCAATTCCGCACGCAAGTGCTCGTTGCCAGCAGTTCTCTACAGTGAGAAACAAGGAAGTCCGCATGTACGTATAGGCTGTCATTTTTTCGGCCGTTTTAGGGGAAGGAAAACGCGCTCAACGATTCCTCTTTAAGGCGCTTCTGCGTGTGCGCTTTACAGCATTTTTTTTCTCATTGCCTAGCTGCGACTCAACTGGTATCCGATAGATAAGTATAGATGAATTCCAGAAGCCTTCTACATATAAGTTCTCGGTAAGTTTGGCGACATGAAATATGTTTTATTTCTTCTTCGCAATATACTAATTCCTTCTTCAAGAATTGCCAGTTGAGTGAGCAGGCTTTTCGTCAAAAGCCATGCTCTTTACTCTTTCAGGCGAGAGTTTCAGCCATCTCAGCGCTTTCTTTTCTTTCTTCTTATACTTTAAATTCAATGTACCACTTTCTAAAGGCAATTTTAGGCTGATGGCTAAGTCTCTGGCCTGGGAACGTAGGAAGACGGTGATTTTGTATGCTTAAAAACGTTAGCGCTGCTTGATATATGATTCAATGCCTAGGCTTATATTAGAACTGCGAACTGTGCAGCTTTTATATAGCGTAAAGACCTCACTGCTGTTTGAAGCTTCGGCGAGAAACGCTGGGAGCGAACTTTGACTGTACGCGAAATCCACCGTGATTTACTCGGTATTTGTTTTTGCACGTCTTAAGGCTAAGCGAAAAACAAAGTAAATACAAGGAAGCAGCAGAGAGACAGATTGGACGAAAAGATCTTTAGTAGGCACATGTGCACGCTGGGAAAGACGTCGGTTGCTATATACGGCATGTCGCTGATTTAGAAATAATTTGGGGAATACGAATATACAAATTTAGAATATGAATTAAACATAAACATTTATCTTCGGATATTGAATATGAAACCATAGGGTAAATAAATAACAGCTAATAAATAATTTATTCACATAAGCATTCAAATTTTCACATGGAGAGGCCAAACCTTTGTTGAAGACTGGACCAGAACCCTGGTAACCGATGAAATACGTATTGTACTTTGGGAAGTTTATCAACCTTTATTTGAAAATTACAGAAGGGTGGATGACGGAAAGAGGCAGCCTTGCTCATGTAGTGGCCGATCTGCGAGTGCCTCATTTATATCACCACTCGAAGCCACGTCCTCCACTGCTTCTTTGCTTAGCCACTCCTCTTTCATAGTATAGCAGAAAGTTGGGCCAGTTGGTGTAGCAACATATTTAGGAAAATTTCGCGCAGAATAACACAAGACGGGAGGGAGAAACACACACACACACACACACACACACACGCACACACGCGCACACACGCGCACACACG
Source organism: Amblyomma americanum (assembly GCA_030143305.2). Classification (NCBI taxonomy): domain Eukaryota; kingdom Metazoa; phylum Arthropoda; class Arachnida; order Ixodida; family Ixodidae; genus Amblyomma; species Amblyomma americanum. The sequence continues at coordinate 12,791 of JARKHS020036490.1, read as the reverse complement.
CGCACACACGCGCACACACGCGCACACACGCGCACACACACACACACACACACACACACACACACACACGCACACGCACACGCACACGCACACGCGCACGCGCACGCGCACGCGCACGCGCACGCGCACGCGCACGCACACGCACACGCACACGCGCACGCACGCGCACACACACACACACACACACACACACACACACACACACACACACACACACACACACACACACACACACACACACACACACACACACACACACACACACACACACACACACACACACACACACACACACACACACACACACACACACACACACACACACACACACACACACACACACACACACACACACACACACACACACACACACACACACACACACACACACACACACACACACACACACACACACACACACACACACACACACACACACACACACACACACACACACACACACACACACACACACACACACACACACACACACACACACACACACACACACACACACACACACACACCACACACACACACACACACACACACACACACACACACACACACACACACACACACACACACACACACACACACACACACACACACACACACACACACACACACACACACACACACACACACACACACACACACACACACACACACACACACACACACACACACACACACACACACACACACACACACACACACACACACACACACACACACACACACACACACACACACACACACACACACACACACACACACACACACACACACACACACACACACACACACACACACACACACACACACACACACACACACACACACACACACACACACACACACACACACACACACACACACACACACACACACACACACACACACACACACACACACACACACACACACACACACACACACACACACACACACACACACACACACACACACACACACACACACACACACACACACACACACACACACACACACACACACACACACACACACACACACACACACACACACACACACACACACACACACACACACACACACACACACACACACACACACACACACACACACACACACACACACACACACACACACACACACACACACACACACACACACACACACACACACACACACACACACACACACACACGTGTACGTATTTGCAACTGTATTTTCGGAAAATGATACACCGCCTTAAAGAGCAGAAAGGGCGCAAGCGTACAATATCCAAAAAAAACATCGAGCACATAGGCACAGGAAATGTTGCATCACTGATAGGCACAAGCAAAGTCACACCATAACTCAGCGGCATGGACCACAAACCAGGGACAACAAAAGCGGGTTATCTATCGCGAAGAAAATCAAGTTCTTTTTTGAGAAGGGCTACCGACGCCTTACTCACGCAGACTTCCATAGTACTAATCTCGAGGGCCTCCACAATTTCCCGGGCCAGTCTTTCGGAAGCTCGCCCGATAACAACCGCAGAACGGAAGACGGGACGGCACTGCTGTTTCTTCTTATTCCTGTCAATGTAGTGTTTGCATTCAAGGCACCGATACAAAGACAGGTTCGAGCTACCATTTTAGCCAGGGAATTGGCATGCTCTCTGAGGCTATCACTTAGACAGCGCCCTGTCTGGCCTATGTACACAGACCAACAGTTGAATGGCCATACGTCCCCACTTCGTTAAAGAGTACCACAACCGCCTCTAGCTCGGTATTTGATACTTCACGCTCCTAAGCAGCACGTGGTCGTTGCGGGACGCAGTAGTGGAGGGCTCCGTATTAATTTACACTAATTCAGAGGTGATGCCAATAGTATTTATCTGTCTACATCACCCGGCACTCCAAAGAGGAAGAAGAATAAGCTACGAGCTTTGGTGCCATATACCTGGGGTGAAGAAGAAGAAGAAGAAGAGAAGAAGAAGAAGAAGAAGAAGCTCTGCTGCTCCAACGTCATGACGGCGCAAACTCCGAAGGTGCCTTATGACTTTTCTTCCCGCCTCCCGGAAGGCGAGCTCAAGAAGTTGCCTGTCATCCCGTGTCCTTCTTCTGGCCAAGGTCCAACGTTCCAGCGCCAGTTGCCGTTCGCCTATGAAGACCGCCGTGCACACAGAAGCGGCGTGGCTGCCGTCCCATCGAGTCCCCAAGACGGCGCTGTACGAAAGGAGCAGTCACCAGCGCAGCGCAGAACGCGGCTTGTGCGGTGCGCAGCGGGTCAATGGGAGGCTGACCGCCAGGACTGGGCCAACACGATGCAATTTACGCTCGTCATGCTGGGCACTATGCTCCTCTTCTTGGCCGTCGTGAGCGTCGGCGTTTCTCTGCAGGCGGGCCGATCGAACCGTCGCGACGCATGGGTGCGGATGCGCAAAACGGTGCTGCCAGCTTCGACCTCTTTACTGGTGCCCAACGACTCCGGCGCCACGGCGGCAACGTCGGTCAGACTGATGTTGTCGAGCCTTTCGCACAAAGGTGATCACCCGTCGCACAAGCCTCGAATGCACAGTGAAAAGACCTACAGCCTCAGGAGTCCCGGTGTCTCTGTAGGTCCAGATGACCTGGACACAACGAGCCTGGACACATATGACCTGGACCATATGTGAGGAGACATTTCAGCCAATACCGGTTCGCGCGGACTACTGAAAGTCCAGATTTATAGTTCTCGGTTACTGGAAGAAAAATTAATGGAAGGAAGAAGGAAGAGTAGTGGAAGATATAAATAAGGAAGTTGAATGAAAATCCAGAATTTATACAAGAGATTAATCTGTTCCACAATAAATATTCTTGCAAGGGATCAGGACGGTGACTTCATGCATGAAATGTAGCATCACTTTGTTTTACTTCGGTAAACATGATCTTCGAAAGAAGGGTGAGGAGGAAATCCCTATTTCGTGCATAAAAATATTGCCTCCTATGATGACGTCCAATGCCTGAGGTATCACGGATCGACAGTCTTCCTGAACATCTTGCGCAAGCCTAGTGTTCTATGTGGCTTGTAATTTGTGGGGAACGAATGCAGGTTGACAAGCAGTGGCACAAAGAAAGGGACAGCGTTTCAGGTTTTACGCGCAGAAACGAGCAGTTGAGGCTGGAGCTGTCGAATTGCATGGCTTCTGCCCCAGCTGTTCCCGTGATATGCACTCTCGGCTATTCGATCTGTCTTGAAAATTAGTTTTTTTAAATATGCAAAGTAGAGAGTTCGTCAGCTTTGTGTAGAGCACTCGTGCAGTGGGCACCAAGCAATAAAAATCGAAATTCTACCGCAGGCCATGGTTTTCAGGAAGATTGTTCGTGCCTAACGTGTAGAGCTGCTTCTGCTCAAGAGGTGCCTTTAAAAAGAGGTAGATTAATCTGAGTAATTATGCTTTCATGGCAGAGGCCTGTTCTAGCGCGCTACACAGGGCGGCACAGACTAAAAAGCTGTTGTGATAAGCATAACCTCATGTCGTAAACGCTAAAATCTATGCGCGAGGGTTAACTTTACTTGCGACTATACATCTAGAGACGTTACCTGCACCATGTAAACAGTGGTCATTTTGAGAGCGACCGAGACTGCTGACGTTATTTCAGTGGTGATATTTTTCTCTTGGGGCTGGCCTATTATCTACAAAGCTTTTAATTACGGCTTTTTTGTGCTGAGTAGCGTGACATGCGGTATGCCTCTGCCACGCCTTGACGTCATGACACGTGTACTATGCCCGGGACATGCACTTAATTAATGCTCTTTTGTAGCTCTTAGTGTGCTCTTATTTCTCTGTTCAACTGCCTTTGATCCTCGAGGTCTCACAGTGAAGCATTCTTTCACTGGTGTCCACCACGTTTCCATCCTGGCCAAGAGTTCTCCGCGCTTGGTTTCTAGTTCGGCCCCAGCCGCCTTGCTCTGCGCCTATTAGTTGGAAGAGACGGAACGTCGCAGGAAACGCTCTCCAATGCATTACGTGCGATGACCCTGTGGAATTTCTGCGACTCGACATCGTAGCAAGCACTCGAAATCATTGAACTCACAACGTTCCTGTGCTGACCGAACAAAAAGAGTCGCGACGACACATCGATGTCAGCTTCGAGCTTTGGAAGCTACGATACCCTTTGTGTGCGCCGGGTGGGCTTATTGGCCAACGCATTCGGCAGCGGCCGCGGAACGAGAAAACACGTCGCATGAAACGTTGTCCTGTGGATTACAGGTTGGTGAAATTTCGTGCGGCCGCTTGCTACGTGTATTTTCAGCGGCCGCTGCTGACGCGTCTTCTTGCTGCCTGTTTTTGGTGTCGTTCCCGCTTAGGAAGGAAACACTCATCCGTAACGATCGGATGTTTATGGCTGATGGTTTATGGTTTATGGGGGTTTAACATCCCAAAGCGACTCAGACTATGAGGGACGCCGTAGTGAAGGGCTCCGGAAGTTTCAGCCACCTGGGGTTCTCTAACGTGCCTCTAGAATTTTGCCTCCATCGAAATGCAACCGCCGCGGCCAGGATCGAACCCGCGTCTTTCGGGTCTGCAGCCGAGCGCCATAAGTAGTGAGCCACCGCGGCGGCTGTAACGATCGGATGCGAGATTTTTCCGTTTTGTTTTTTGCTATGAACCATTGTTATGGAGGTCATTCACTGCTCTGTGATGATGGCAACGGCATTGTTTGCTGCGAGTATGAGTTTTCTTTCCGTGGTGGGGCGGTTTCCGGCATGATTAAACCACGCAAGTTGTGTTGAGACTTATAATCGAAGACAAAATCATTATAAAACTCCAGACCAGTATCGATATTTTCTAAGTTTTATAAGGCCGCGAAGAGAATTCTCCAATCTAAGTTACCTTCCTTCCTTTAGCGTTTTAATCATTTCAGGGATTGTTCAGACGGACTTCGGAAAAAGGGCCCACCGAGACGGCTTTTTTCTCCCAAAAGGTGGTTATTATTAATATTGCAGAAAACAAACAACTAACACTGGCTATATATGTTGACTTTTCTGATGACTTCGACTTTGATGATCGTGGTATCTTTTTGCAAAACTTGCACTGTTACGCAATACGTGGCTCTCCACTGCATTTAGGAAGGACCTGGCGAGCTATAGCAATTTATGAAGAATAATGATTCATCATTCACCATACAATAAATCAATACAGGTGTGTCTTAGGACATTGTATTAGGTCTATAGCTGTTTCTCTCATTTTAGAATGATATTCAACACTGCGTCCTTATATGATGACGATGACGACGTCCTCAGGCTTAATGGCACATCGTTCCTATATGCGAAGTAGTATCGCAAGCTGATTGCACTTTGTTTTTATTTACAGGTTAAGCACCTAATGAAATCGAAATAACAGCCACTCACATCGTATCACAGCTTGAGCAATTGACTGATAACAACAGACCTAAAGTAAGTGCAAATAAAAATAAAGATGCGCTTTTCCTGAAAAAATGTACCCATGTAACGTAATCTAAGATTGCGCGTAATGGGAGAAGGAATTGATGAATTTCAAAATAAATGAAGTATTCTTCCCTGAGAGCCTATTTTGGAGTCAAATGTGAACTACGTTAAGCGAAAATGCATAGACATACTGTAGGAATACTCATTAAGCATCGCTAAATCTTCACCAAACATGCAAAGCTCCTAATATTTAGCGGTCTAGTGTGATCACGCCACCTTGTCTAATGCATTACCACAATGCACAAGCTTAACGTGCTTCAAATAATTCAGAAAACGGCTCTTAGAATAATTTCAGACGTTCCCTCATTTAGAAATGCTGAGCAACTCTTTACACGTTTTCACATTTTGCACATACCCAGCATTCACACATTTCGCCTTTTAACTTCATACGAAATTTTCCCTAAAAGTTTAATAACGGTTTTCTTCGCATTGCCTGTTTAGCTAAAATTACAGACTTTTATAACTCGAGCTTTATGAAGCATTGCATGTACCAACCTCGCGCACTAACTGCGGCCTTGCTTTATCAGGTGCATGTTGCCATCTTTGCCAATTAAATGAGAGCATAACGGTCTTTTGTACTATGGATTATCGGTTGGTGCTTTATTCAGTTTGTTATTCGCTTTGTCAGCCCTGTCTTTACCAGCTTGCCCTGAATGCCCTCTCAAACCAACATCCTGCACGTTGTTTCTGTTCTATAATGTACAACAGTTTTATGCAAATTTTTCAAATGTGAAGTGTGTTTATGAAACAGTTGTTCGTTTAAAAGACACGCGTTGACAGCTGCACATTTCGAGCTCGGACCCTTTCAGGTAGAGATGCGCACAAACGTTAACCGCAGCCACTTTCTAAAGAAAGTACACTATCACTTTTCTAAAGAAAGTACACTACCTTCACTTCATTTTTGTTTCCTTGCTTTTGTCTTTCTTTGGTAAGGACCGCATGGGGTGTAAACGGCATTAAGCAGCATGCTCGCAGTACTAGGCACAAACATCATGTGTCCTGATTCACACCAGAAGGTACTGCAAGAATACATGCCCGAATACATGCGAGGAGATCTGTTTGCCGCCTCTATGTGGTAGCCGTAAGAGGGCAATTGGTGTGCGCAGTCCCAAATGGATTTCTTTCTTTTTTTCACACGAATTAACAATTATAGCACAAGAGGGCTGTGTGCGTTCCAGAGTTATTCCGTTATTTAGTAGTTTTCTAGCTCACTTTTTCTTAATAAGGAAACAAGATGAAAAGCAAGGAAACCACTCTCACCCTTGTAGAAGAAACATTGTCGCGAACCTTTGCAATGTTTGTTTTGTTCTCTGTTGAAAGTCGCCCCGATGAGTCATTTCTTTTTTTTTTTCACATCACAGGCGACCCGACGTCTCTGGAATGATTGTAGCCGGGCACGACTGTGTCTACGATGTTATAAATTATCGAAGGTGTCGTAAAAAGGCCTTATCTGGAAGGTTGTTTGTCAGCTTTAAATTCAGCCCGGCTGAGAGCAACGGCCTTTCTTATCTTTCATGACCATCGAGCACGCTTGCTATCGTCGCCGCCGTGTGGTTTCTGCTTGCGGGAAGAGGTAATTCTAATAAAGAACTTCAGTTCCCCGCCAGTTTTTTTTTCTGCTGTGCACTTGGGCGTCCGTCTCAAGGTCCTTTGTTCGTGCTGTCGCCCTGTCCCTTGCCAGTCGAACAGAGTAGGACGGTCGCAGGGCTAATGCGCGAGCTTTTCGTTCTGAAAAATTTATTTTATGTAGCGAACGCGCCCAGAGAGAGAGAAATAACATTTATTAGCACCCGTCAAAAGGATGATAGGTATCCGAGGCGCCGCTCTGTCCCAGCCATGTCCTCCCCCTCAGCCGTCGACCTGGATCTCTTGGATCTCAGCAGCGGCAAGGGCGAGACGGATGACTTCACGTTGTTTAGTTTCGTCCTCGTTGTGAAGCAGTGCCTCCCAGGACTCATCTGTTCGGTCAAGTTGTCCAAAGCTCGGACATGTCCATACCATATGGTTCATGTTCGCTATGCCGTCGCAACGTTTGCACCTGGGGCTGAAAATCTCAGGGTGCCACTTGCTATAAAACTGAGGGTTAGGGAATACTCCGGTTTGGAGCTTGCGCCACACAACCTCTTTGTTTTTGGTTAGCTGCTTACTTGCTTTTGGAAGTACCGCTCGGCCTAATTTGTAATGGCTTAGGATTTCCTGATACGTGTTAAGATCGTCATCGAACTGCAGGAGCTCCTCATCGCGTGAGTGGGACAGGGTTGTGCACAAGACGCCACTGGGATCCCGGAAAGTAGCTAATCCTCGAGCCAGTGCGTGCGCTTTCTCGTTTCCCCTCAACCCTTGGTGCGCGGGTGTCCAAATGAGCGCTACCAGTTCTGCCGGTGGTGGACTGCCGGCCAACACTCGTGCTGCTGTAGCTGAAATGGAGCCCGCGTCAAAGTTTCTAATCGCAGATGTTGAGTCACGATAATTTTAACCTGTTGTTGAGTTAGAGCCAGCGCAATGCCCCCCCCCCCCCCCCCAACTCTTCCGCCTCCGTTACTGTCGAGTGTTTGGTGCTGCAGCACGCTACCGGGCCTCCGTTTTCCCTAGTGGCTACCGAAATATGCCCCGAACTGTTCGTGCATTGTGCGGCATCCGTATACAAGACATCCTGTCTGCCCTGAAAGCGGGCTTGCAACGCTACTGCTCTTTCCTTCCTCCGGCTCTCATGGTAGATGGGATGCATGTTTTTGGGGAGGGGGGTATCTTTAATTTGTCCCTAACCTGTCTAGGAACCGGGTCCGTACGTCTCGAGCACGCTCGAGGCTCGTGCCCCAGCTTCTCCATAATGCTGCGACCAGTACGACTGCGTAAAAGTCTCTGATACTACGAGGTCCTTGCAGCCTCAATGAGCTCTTCGAGGGCATTCGAAACCCCTAGACTCAAAATCTTGTTTGTTGGAGCACAGGGTGGTAAACCGAGTGCTGTTTTTATCCCTTTACGGATTAAAACATCCAGTTTGTCCTTTTCCGCCTGGTAAAGCCGCAAATAAGGTGCCACGTAGACTATCCTGCTGATTATAAAAGATTGCACTAGCCTAAGGAGGTTAGCTTCTTTCATACCCGCATGCGCCCAGTGTTACCTTCGTCTTCTTCAGGTGGGGTGCGTGCTCAGCCGCGATCACGTGACCACCTCCTGCATGCATCCCGTGGCTCACGCCTCGTCCAACCTTGGTCCTCACTAGGGTAGTACCTGAGGTCGCAAGACTCCGTCAAACGCTTCGAAACCACCTATCGAAAGCTGCTCCTTTATAGGGACGCTGCCCACAAACGCGTTGCCTGAAGACATCCGCAACTTTCTGCCCACAAGTTTGAAGGAGAAATTCTGACAGTAGCAACGTCATGCTGCATAACGGTCAAACTTACAGATAGCAGCATCACTGGTCCGCGCACACAAAGGAAGCCTGGAACTTGACTGATAGCATAGCTCGAGGTACTAGGGTTGCCGCTCTGCCTGACTAGAGGGAGTGCTCATCCGCACAAGAGGTATAGGTGTACTAATATGGAAATTAAAGGCATGGCAGCAGACTTAGAGTGGGTGGACCTCTGTACTATGCCGTGAAAGACGGTGTTAATAAAGGGGGCAAATGTTAAAAAAAAAACTGACGAAACTCACGCTAGCTATCAGTGAACTTGGGGATTTATGCAACGAGCGTAAACGGTGCGAATTTTAATGACCGGCGAGCTCAGCACGAGTGCCTCCGGCCCAGCGCCATTATCCGATCAGCCGTTGTCTTCCTCGTAAGGATAAAAATTCCGTCTCAATTCCGTCGTGTCTACCAGGTGCACAATGGGTGCACAGTTTTTTTTTTCCGCGGACAGAGAGACGATGAATGCAGTAGTGCAATACATATATGTTTCAGCACCTTCACAGGCGTGGTGTACGGGCTTCTGTTGTGGACATCTCTTAGCGTGCTGAGTTACTAATTCTAGTATTATTATTATTATTATCCTATCAAAAGATGGCACATACCCATACTGGGGGATCGGCCAAGAATCGGGTGGCTATTCACCTGAACGCAGTTAACAAAAAGGAAAAGCACATGGGAGCGCAACACCGGTGAATTCTGCCTCGTCAACAGAAAAGGGATGAGAGTTTTGATTTCAAAATTGTAAGAATAATAATAAAGAGAGGGATTAAATAATAATGATTAAGTCAAAATGTAATAATGGATAGAAAAGAAAGTTCTGGATCACTTAGCAAGGCAGTCGGTGAGATTCTATCAGGAAATTTAGAACAGCGGCACAAACAGATCTGTGGCTGAACCCAAATGTGGTGGCGCCAAATGATAGCAAGAGCCGGCTGCTCAAACTAAGGCCAAGATGATGCAAGGGCTCCTCCAGCAACCTTTTTCTCAGAGAGTTGAATCGGCGACAATACAGCCAAAGCAAAAATGATCTATAGATTCAGGCTCACGGCAAAATGCACAAAGGGGAGAGAGCGCCAAACCCGACTTGTGTAAATAGAAATTTAGAGGGGGGATGCGGCAGCACAACCTCGTCAGTGATACTTCAAGCTGCCGAGAGCAACAAATTTTCCTGTTCGAATAATATTTAAGGTGCTCATAATCCGCCGATGTTAAAAGTGATGTGTCTTGCGTGCTTAAAAACGCACGTCGCCGAAATCTAGATGCTGTAATATAGGCTGTAGCCGGGATGATTGGCAACACGGGGCCGCTGAGGGAAGCCTTTGCGAGATTATCAGCAATCTCATTTACTGTCACACTGCTGTGACCGGGAACCCATACTAAATGAACAAGGCTCAAATGCGGAGGAAGTAGGGATAAGAAAGTTGTTAAAATGGGACCGTCAACATGTGCAGCGAGGGACGAACACAAAGATAAAGAATCAGTAATTACTGCAACTGCTGTAATAGAGGGGTCTAGCTTGCGTAGAGCAAGTACAACTGCTAGTAACTCTGCTTGAAAAATAGGGGTGAAATCTGGAAGGCGCAGTGAAAAGGACCAGTCTAAATGCGAGAAAAATATTCCCACACCTGCTTTTTCATTGCATTGCGATGCGTCAGTGGCTATTGCTATATCTGTAGGTAGGGTCCTCAGATGATCTTCTAGAAGACCATTTAGAATACTCGGTGGCAAAAGTTTTGCATTTTTTGGGAATATGTCGTCGAAAACAATGTGGATAGCGGGCCCATTGCGAAGCGCAGGAAGGATATCATAAATGTTTACATCTAAAGGATGAAGTAATCTTTGCACAAACACTACCTGAGGGGAATTGAAACGAGACCAGGGGACACCAAAAAAGGAGGTCGGCTGAGAACAGAAAATGCTTTGAGAACGGTGGAAATGGGATTAATAGATCCTGAGGTAAGTTTGCACAGTTAAAAATTGAAGTCGTGATAAGAGAGACGGAATGCGGGCTTCAAGGTACAGCACATTGATAGCCACCAATTTTGGAAGGCCGAGGCACATGCGAAGTGCTTCCCTCTCTAAAAGGACGAGAGGGCGAAGTTTATATGTAGCCGAGCCTGAAAACAACACTGATTCAAATTCTAAAATTGGCCTGACATACACAGTGTAGATCATTAATAGCGCATCTCTGCGCATGCCGTACCGGTGATGGCATAATCTCCGTAACATGCCCACGGCACGAGCCCCTTTCGCCGCGACATGGTCAATGTGAGGTCGCCAGGTGAGTTTGTTGTCATAAATGACCCCTAGGTATTTTAGGGATTGAACCTGCGGTATTATTTTTAACTGGCAAGTGAGAGAGACCACTACAGGAGTGAATAGAGGGAAAACAAGAGTGGCGCACTTGCCAACATTTAACTTCAGGTGTAATGCGCTCAACCAGTGCTCAAGTGTATTCAAATATGACTGCAACAGACCATACAGAGAATGTATATCCGGCGCAGCAGCAAAAAACGCAATGTCGTCCGCATAGACGTAAGTGCGTACATGGCGGTGGAGAGGAATTGAGCTCAACATAATATTAAAGAGCACAGGAGAAAGAACAGCTCCTTGCGGTACACCTCGCGTTTGTCTGTACCTCTCTGAATGAACACCATTATGGACGCAAAAGAATTCCTTGTTATGAAGAAAAGCAGATATCCATGCAACTATATAATCTGGAAATTGCAGAGACTGTAGCCTATGTATCAGGATGGAGTGTTCTACACTGTCGTAAGCTTTGGCGACGTCTAACGTAACCAAAGCCGCGACCAGGCGTTGACGACGAGCAAGGAGAATTCTGCTCTCAAGATCAGCATGTACATTCCATATCGAACACCGCGGCCGGAAACCGAGTTGGCACGGGCTGAGTATAGTTTTGCGGTCCACAATGGCTGACACCCGAATTAGTAACACCCTTTCTATCAACTTTACCACGTTTGATGTTAAAGAAATTGGCCTCATATTATCCAATTCATAGCCTCCACCCTGATTTTTAAGTAAAGGGATCACTTTGGACAGCTTCCACTCAGAAGGCATCCAAGCGTGTTTGAGAGAGTAGTTTATTAGGTGCAATAAGGAGTTGGGAGACTCTTCAAATAGAATCTTGAGCATCTTTGTAGTAACACCATCAGGACCAGGAGCAGCAGCTGGCAATCTCTGGACAACTTGTGAAAGCTCTGATAGATTTACTTGTGAGGCATTATCGTTTGGCACGACTGGTGCAAACTACAATGGGCGCAAAGGTAGTAAAGACGAGAACCGCTTTTGCAGGCCCGTGGCAATTAATTCAACCGCCTGGATAGCTTTTACAGGTGACATAACTAATGATTGAAAATTATGAGAGGACATGAGCTGTTTCCTAGACCGTAGAAAATCGAATAGTGCACGTCGGTTGCCTGCCTTTGAAAGATAATCGAAGTGTTCTGAGTTATATTTTTCCTTCGCGCGAGAAACTGTGCGTTTAAAGGTGGCTGCAATAAATTTATAATCACTCCAGTTATTCGGGCATTGGTTATGAAGAAGCTTTTTCCATGCTGTCTTCCTCCGCCTGTAATCTCTTGTACAGTCCGCATTCCAACAGTTAGAAGAATTCCCTTTTGTTGGCCTCACCAGGAACCCCGACTTTTGACGGCTTTCCTCTATAGCCAGACATATGCTTGCTGACTGGTGGACCTCGGCGATGTTAGACACTGAAGCAAGGGCAGAGTGCAACGCCGTCTGAAATCTGTCATAATTTACATGTGACCGCAACTGAGAAGACGCCGGAGTAACACGACATATGATATCAAAATGAATAGGTATATGATCACTTGAGGTGCCGCTATCAATAGTCGACCAATTCGTTATGCCAATTCCAGGGCTAATGAACGTGAGA